>JAVIWB010002327.1:0-10410 GCA_031893035.1 Dermolepida albohirtum
CCTGGTGATATACACAGCAATATAAAGACATAATTAGCTTATAATATTACTTCTTTAAATGCTTTATATATGTATGAAATTTTATACCTACATTACAATACTTTACATTTCGATGTAGAAGTAATGAGGTTAGGTTGTTAATTTAAAAATATAGTTTACTTTTAATTTTATATTATGTATAAGTATGCTAAATAAAATAAGATTTTCTCTATTTACTTCTTTTATTTTAGTTGTATGCAATAGGGCTTAAGATACAATTTTAAAAAAATTATTTCACAATATTACGTAATAGTTCTAGAATATACAAATAACATGTATAGGATACGATTTTAAACTTTCCAACAGGTTTCAACAGATTCAATCGTGATATATCATGAATTATGATGCAATATTATCACAATGTTACGTAATAGTTCTAGAATATGCAAGCGTATCTGTCTAAGATACAGGTAGACAGGTCTATCTGTCTCGCATATTTATTTTAACAGCTCTTGTTCAAACCTCATATATTGTGGCGTCATGTATATTAGGTTCGCCAATATGAAATTAAATATACAGTATGGAATAATATTATATAGCAATCAAGTTTATTGCCACAACCTTGCAATTGAAACTTTTCTATCGCACCCCGTATATTGATTTCAACAGCTTTTTGATCAAACCCCGTACATCGTGATGTAGACAGAGGGGGAGGGGGGCAAAATAAGTAGGCTGTTTGCATTTAATATGCTTTAGTATCTCCAGTGCCTTCGGGGTGTGCGTATCGTGAGTCTTGATTCTCCAAGTTAATTCAAAGTGTTGAGTGTCGTGAATCTGCGTTCTCCTAGGTAAGTAAATTACTTTCTTTTTGCTTCTTGCTTCTTTTTGCGCCATTTTTAGTATAAAATTAAATATACAATGTCTACCTGTCTGTCCGTCTGTCTGTCTACCTGTATACCTGTCTGTCTAGCTGTATACCTGTCTGTTTATCTGCATACCTGTCTGTGCGTCTGTCTACCTGTCTGTCTGTATACCTGTCTGTTTGTATACTTGTCTGTCTGTCTGTCTGCCTACCTGTCTGCCTGTCTGTCTATCCACCTATCTACCTGTTTACCTGTCTGTCTATCCACCTATTTACCTGTTTACCTGTCTGTCCTCCCGTTTACCTATCTGTCTATAATATGAAATAAAGATTCAAGTATCTCAGATTTTAGTAGTATGATTACATGTATTTACTAGTATAATAATTAGTAAGAAACTATAGGCAATACTAGTAGATGGATCTCTAATGATATTAATCTAATTAGTATAAAATCGTTTAATAATATTTACTTAATTGGTATAAACAATGTCTTATGAGCTGGACTGAATACGTATGCAGTTTACATGAACTTTCACTAATGTTATAACTATTGACTGAAGGCCCATTCATTGAATATGATAGTGGCGATATATCCACCTACACATGAGTTTCGTCGAAGGATTCGCACTAACAAATTAATCCAAATTTTGACAAAGTAACATTTAGGTGTACCAAAATCCGACAACAGTTGATGGAATAAACGTTTCTCACTCAAATTTAAATCATCACGAAGAAAGACGGCTTCAAACGCTTTCGCACACTACGATAGGTCGTTGGGAAGTGTCGTCCTCGAATGTACCTTAAGCTTAACGAAACAACCAAAAAAAAAGACATGGTAAATAACCAGCACACGCTCATTCTTTCTTTGAAATAGTTAATTATAAAAACCAATACAGAGCCAAAATGAGTCGGATAAAAAGTATGCCTCTAAGAAATCGAAATGGGTCTATAAATGATTGAAGATTTAACGGGTTGGTACTTTCACGAAAGGTGTTATATTGCTTCATAGAGCGAGGTTCACTAAATATGGGACGGAGGTCAAAATACGCATCTATCAATAAATTATTCAGTTTGAATTTATTTTGTATTAGTATTATGTTTATTGAAGTTGAATTTATTTGTAAATAATATTATGTATATATATATATATATATTTTTAAAAATAAATGCATTATTAAAAATTTTTATTTTATTTTAATTTTAAGAAGTTACAAAAATATGTGGTTATAAAGTTAAACAAATATTTTTCAAATTATTTCGCAATATTACTCAATTGTTAATTTAAATACATATAGTCAGCAATAATATTAAAATTTATTAACCTACATCTTGAATTCATATTGATGCTCTTTTGGATAATTCCATTTCGCCGTGCGTTAGTGTGTATTTTTGAGTTGGTCGTTCGTCTGGTCGGGATGTGTTTGTAGCTCGTAATGGTGTTCGTCGTAGTGGGTATTACCAGAGCGTAAGGGCGGTGAGTCGTGTGGGATGTGGCGGGGGCTTAAAGGTGGTTAGTTGTGCGACTGCGCGCGTGGGGAAGTGCTAACATTAAAATTAATTAACCGACGTCTTAAATTTAAATTAATACCCTTTTGGCAAAGCGCCATCTAGATTTTTAAATTTATATTATTATATTAATCCTGTTTTGTCTAACCACGTTCTTGATTTTTACATTTTTCTTTTCCTCATATATTTAATTTCATGAGAATTTTTTACAGTACCTCGTATACAACGCGTCATATGACGAGTTTGACGTTAGCAGAAGCGGCAGGGTCTGGCGCGTGAAAGTCATCTACTCGCATGGAAAATCGTTTCACCAGTGGTATTGGCAAAAGGTTGCATCAGATTTATTTTCCTTTATTTCCAGATGACGGTGCAAAAGCGATACAGCGTCATTTATGGCAGCAGACTGTTCTACTTCCATGTGGTCTCTATTTCAGCTAACTGCGATGCTTGAAGCGGACGACAGTGAAGATATATGCAATTAATTTTCTTACTGTGGCGATGTTAACCAACCTGGATTGTGTTCGGTCAAAAATTTCATAGAAAGAGACTACGGCGCATCATTGTTAACATACCGGTTATATAATCCTTAAATAGCTCGTTGCTCTTTTTCTTCTTAACCCTGACTTCTTTCTCGATAATATTATCGATTATCTGATTATATAATCAGAACGAGTCGTTAAAAACTGTGTCTTAAAATCATCCAGAAAGTCATCCCAGTCATGCTACAACAACATATTATTCCTGTGCCATAAAAACGATCCACCTGTAAACAATTCTAGGAGGGCGGTTAACGTATTTTCTTCCCTAATATCGTAGCAAGTCTGTAGATTATCGACTTTTTCTAAGAATAATATAGCATCCCCTATGCTGTCAAGTTTAACTCTCCATTTGCACGAAAAAAACATATTTTCGGACTAGAAATTGTTAACGCATCTTCACCATTTGCGTCTGTATGACTGTTTCCAGGGTCATTTCGTATATACGCAAAGAACTCTTGTGAAGCTTCGGCATTTGCACTTCTCAATAAAGCGCTTTAGGTAAGTTATCAACCCAACTCATTCCTACGGCACCAGACTCTGATTGTTCTGTGTTGGACAATATATATCTTTACGCTTGCAAATATTGTAAATAAAATACTTAAAAATACTGATTGCTGTATATTTACTAAATTTCTAACTTGAATGTTATTCGTTAAATGATTTTATTTTAACTAAATAAAATGTCTCTACTGCGCGGGCGCTATTTATGCAATGAGTTATTGAATCGCCGTGACGTTCAGCAGGTCGTGATGTTAATCGGGCCTTTTCATGAACCCAATCCACGAATAAGAAATTAAATACTCCACGTATGTTAAAACTGTGTAACAAGTGTTTGTTTAACACTAAATATTGCGAAGAATTCAACACAAATTATTATCTATCAAAATTCGGTTGGCAGTAGTAACTGATACATAGGGATTTATCATCTGTTGGTAGCCACGCAAAACGACATCGAGAAGCCTGACAATCCTCTATTTGGCGCGATAACACGATGGTATGTACATATATGGTTATGGTGAACGGTATGTGAAATGCAAATTTATTAAAAACTATGGTTGCGTTTTCTTATGTGACTTTGTGTGGTTTATCCCTATGCCGTATCTTCAAATAATAACATAGGCAGGTTATATTTACAAATGTACTTACATATATGTATATATAAAAAGCAATAATCTAAATCTCTTTACAACTGCATCAAATTATTCATTCATACATGACATAATAATTGAACTTGATTTCCTACAAACATCTATTTATAATACAAATAGCATTAATACCAAGGTAGTGAAAAACCCACAACAAAATTCACGATGGTTTCAAAAAAACCAAAACAAAGATCGTATCTAGCAATTTCAAAATTAATTGCATTTGGTATTTTATATTCGTATATATATATATATTGTTATGCTTCGCATATATATATATATATATAATAATTTTTTACATCGTTTTTAAATTAATTTATTTTAATTTAAATACAATTCCATTTTGAATTCGTAAATTATTATGTATTACTTTGACGTTATTTGTGTATATATATATATATATATATATATATATATATATATAATCCAAATCAATGAAATTAATTGGGTATTCGGTCAATTGTTAAGAAAATTAAAAAATGAAAAAACTAATCATTTGTTCTATCCTCTATATTTCGCTATAAATTTATAGCTTCCTCAGGAGTTAAAAACTAGATTAATTTAAAAAATTCTTTAAAAAACATTCAAATGTGGTTTGAGGTCAGAGCATGTTACACATTTGTGTAACATGCTCTGACCTTTACCTACCACTGACACTAGTGCAATAGTTTATAATTTTATTCATTAGTATTTAGTATGACAAACCACATTTGAATGTTTTTTAAAGAATTTTTTAAATTAATCTAGTTCTTAACTCCTGAGGAAGCTATAAATTTATAGCGAAATATAGAGGATAGAACAAATGATTAGTTTTTTCATTTTTTAATTTTCTTAACAATTGATCGAATACCCAATTAATTTCATTGATTTGGATTATCTTACAACGGTCGACCAAAACACTTTTAGCTAGTTTTATATATATATATATATATATATATATATATATATATTCAGAAGCAAAATCTTTTGTTTTCGTCACGTACGGTCAGGTTGTAATAAAACAAACCGTCGTCGTTTTTTAGGAAGCAAATACTTGGAATAGTCTTAGTAACTTTCCATTGACTCGCATTTAATATTCATTCTATTTTTATTGATCTATTATTCTGTCTAGATGTCTATCTGCTTAGTACCTTTATTGATATTGACATCACACATTTAATTTATTTTAATTCTTTAGCGCGCCAATTTCTAACGTGCCTATTCTCTCGTGTCATTGGTTCATTCAAACATGACCAGCATCCTACCCTTCAGCTACCACTTCGTTTCTTAAAAGGTAGTGTAAAACAAGACGAAGACTTCTACGATGGCCATGACCAAGGCTACACGCATTCCTTCTACGAGTGTGTACAATTAAGTTTTATCCGCGATTGCAGTGTCCATTTATTTATTTTGCGACCGCAAAATATACATAACATCCTGGCCCAGGATATACACATACAAACATACAAGTATCTCACGTATCGTCCGATACATATTTTAATCTAATCGCTCTTTATATTTTATTAAACAGTTGCATATCTTTAGATTTACTTTTATTACAGCTTTGGCATTACGCTTATCTTGTTTCATTTGCTGCTCTCAATCTTGTTAATTATCTTTGTTTAATATACTCAAGTTTAAAGGATTAAATTAAATTGGTGAATAAAATGTTAAGGGCAATACTATTGTTTTATTTCCACTAATATCCTTCTTTCAGCTTGGCACACGTCCTGGACTTTTGATGCTCATTGTACACAATTACTAATTATTAACTCCTGCAATTACGTATTTTTTTACTTACATTTATTACAGCGCTTCAGCTAGCCGGACACGCCCTCGTAATAAATTTACTAACCATCACGTGCAAATAAATATCTACTATTAAATAATATTTCCTTTATTATTTATTTAGATTAATTAAGGGGGCATTTAGCCCTTTAACACTGACACATACCGAACTAAAGAGGTAATTATATTATATATATTATATTGGGTCTGGGAAAAAGTTCGTGGCGTTTTTTCAGTAAAATTCAACTGGTCCCCGCATGGCGCGTGGACGAATTCATTTAAACCGAATATGCTCCATTATTATCGACAATGTTTCGCCATTTTTTTGGTAGATCCATGATCCCATCGGTGAAAAACTTCTGTGGTTTCTGGTCGAAAAACTGAATCAAGTAGTTTTCACAGGCTTCTTTTGAAACCAACTTAATTCCACTGAGAGAGTTCTGCAGAGATCGAAACAGATGATAGTCAGAGGGTGCTATATCCGGACTGTAAGGTGGGTGCATCAAAACTTCCCAACCAAACTCTCTCAATTTTTGACGGGTCATCAAAGAAGTGTGTGGTCGGGCGTTGTCATGATGGAAGACAACACCTTTCCTATTAATCAATTCGGGCCGTTTTCTTTCAATCGCCTGGCGTAATCTCTCTAGTTGTGCACAGTAGAGTTGAGAATCAATCGTCTGACCAGTTGGAAGTAGCTCGTAGTGGACGATTCCCCTCCAGTCCCACCATACACACAGCATCACTTTTTTTGGCGTCAATGTTGGCTTAGCGAAGGCTTGTGACGGCTCACCATCCTTTATCCACGATCTTTTACGCTTCCGATTATCGTACGTAATCCATTTTTCATCTCCGGTTATTAAACGTTTCAGAAACGGCTCGATTTCATTCCGTTTCAGCAGCGCATCGCAGATGTTAATTCGGTCCATCATGTTTTTCACGCTCAACTCATGAGGAACCCATACGTCAAGCTTTTTTTTGTAACCAGCTTTGTGTAAATGGTTCAAAACAGTTTTGTGGTCAATGCCTAGCTCCATGCCAATATCGACACTGCTGATATGCTTATCTTGTTGGACTTTTTCAAGAATTTCATCAGATTTTTCAGTGATTGGACGACCGGAGCGTGACTCATCTTTCACATTGAAATTTCCAGAACGAAAGCGAGCGAACCATTTCCGCGCAACAGATTTCGATAAAGTACCTTCACCGTACACAGCACAAATTTTATCACAAGCCTGCGCAGCGTTCTTCCCCTTATCATAATAATATTGCAGAATATAGCGAAATTTCTCATTATTCTTCTCCATTTTCAAGTGCGAATAACTTTCCAACCACTGCACCGATTACAATGTTTCTACGCTCAAACTAACGTTCGGAAGGTCATCTAAAAAGCGAGCCCTCGGTGGTGTCGCTGTGACTTGTTGTTCTTTAGTTATCGGCAACCAATGCCATCTATCGGGAAAAACGCCACGAACTTTTTCCCAGACCCAATATATATATGTATGTATATATTACATACAAGAATAGCAACGACGTGCAGCGTTATGTTGACATTCTGACGAAACGCGATGTCGACTGGAAGACGGAAACCTTGCCCTGGTAATTCGGACAACGGTTACACAAGGAAATATACAAAACAAGTGAGCATATGTAAAGAAAAAAGACGTCGTTTTACCCTCTCGATGATTCGAGACTTCTTTCGAGCGATGGAAGCGCCTCGCAGGAGTATCGAACTGGGGATGGAGAAAGAGGCGACAGCCAAGAGTAGAAGTGAAAAACCACGAGCGACATGCTTGGCGACGGACGGCAGTAACGGGACAATCGCACAAAACTGCGTTTCAGACGCTATTAGTCGAAGATGGGCAGTTCCAGACAACATATTCTTGATGTATGCAGGTGGGGTAGACATACGCATTGCTGGTAGTCGGACTAATACATCCATGAAATTTTTATTATTAAATACACCCTTGGCCAAAAATTATTAACGTTTTTAAAAAATCAAAGATATTTTAATACCTCTATTATCTACCTAAAAATTTTAATGGTGCTAAAAAACAGCTAAATAAACTGCACGTTCTTAATTACCCTCACAAGAGTAAAGTCTTAAACATATTACGCGCCTTTTCTTTGCGATACTGTTTTAATTGATTGCCAGCGTTTCTCCACAAAGTAAGCAAAATGCGCACTATTAACAGTCAAATAAGACTGACGAACAGAAGTTTGTTGCACGCTATAATTGTATGTTAAAGTCTGTAAAGAAGATTATTTGTACATGTATATGAATGTAAAGCGTCATATATAATTAATTTTGAAATTGCTATGTACGATTTTTTGTTTTTTGAAACCATTAAAGTTGATTTTGGAATAATAGAAAAATGGAAAACAATGATAAACATTTTGCAGCAGATTTGCTTCTCTTACAGTATATTTTGGACAACTACAAACAAACATCTGTTTTACACGCAGGTTTTTGCCTTTCATTGTATGAACATTTTTTATATTGTAAATAGATGTTTGTAGAAAATCAAAAAAAGAGATATAGATTGTTGTTTTCTATATATACGTAACTGAGAAAAAATTTGTGATTATAACCTATCTTCTGTGTTAATATTTAAAGATACGGCATTTGGGTTATAACACGAATACCAAAGCATAGTTTTTTAGCAGAAATTGTTAACTGTTATTTTCTGTTAAATATAATCTGAGTAGTTTGAAAGTTTGAATTTCAAATCTCTTCGCCGCTCTAAGCAACCCCTGGGTTATACATACATCGTTTTGTTTCATTCAATACTGAGCTGTCAAGGTTTTACGTCATTTTGTATGAATATATTGATATTCATTCAAGTACTACAGCCATATGTGTTAGCCATTGCCGCCAACTGATTTTCAATATAGTAGGTATATTCCATGATGGTTCATATTTTGTCATTTGAAATGTAATTAATCATTTGATAAATAGTTATTTGTTTTGTATTTTTTACAGCTCCTGCAGTTAAGCAGTTACTCCGTCTTAAAGTACTTGTAGTAATTAATTGGTTTGGGTGCAGAATAGGTTCATGTAAAAGCTCTGTTAGCGTCGCGACGCTGCCGGATGGTTGCAGGGGTGTAATGACTTATTATAATTTATAAGCATGTACAAAAAACAGAACAATTTATTCTCCCGCAAACAATTGTTTACGGCATAAACACAACATTACCTGGCAATCTCTTCCGTAAATATTAGGAAAATTCGCATACAAAGCAAATGTTTGTTTTCATTCAAAACATACATAGCATGAAATAACAAATAGGCCAACAAAACTTCTGAGAAATCTTTCTTCGTTACTTTATTATTTTCAAGAAAATAATTCTAGTAATTTGTAATAAGGATCCTATTTGGCATTTACGATTTTATTATTTATGGGTCAATTCTCCCAATACATTTAAACCTATGATAGAATGTTCTTCGGTATTTATGCTAATAAGTATATACAAATTAATCTGAACGATTCCTTCGATTAAATTGGCTTTATGTTAAAAATAGAGAAATCGAAAAAGCCTTTCTAAATTTGGGCTATGATGCGCCTGTATGAGTTTAGACAGGCTTCATCTGCCGGCGGTAATGAATGCCGTCGTCGCGCAAAGTAATGTTAACGCTTTCGCGATAAGGAATGTCACACTACAATCCACCTGAAGATGTTTCGGTCTAATGTCGACCGAGATGTAGCGTCGGACAGTTACGAGATGCATATACCCCTATGCACTAACTGAAATCATCAATTTCAACGACCACCCTGTAGAACTCAAACTAGATAAACCTGTTCAAACCGAAATTTACTATCACGAGAACGAAACCACTAGGAACTTGAAAATTAGCCCTAGTGAGTTACGAAGTATGTTACATGAAAATATAGGAGCGAAACTTCGAATAAGTCATTTAAATTGCGAAGAACAGAGTCTGATTTCTGGTTTATGTTTAAAATATAAAGATATCTTTTATCATGAACAGTTACCACTTACTTTCACCAGCGAAATTAAACATGAAATCAAACTAAAGTCAGATCAACCCGTTTATATCAAACCTTATCGTAAGTCACCAACACAGCACGAAGAAATTAATAGGCAGGTTAATAAATTATTAGAACAAAATATAATCCAGGAATCTTTTTCTCCTTGGTCAGCCCCCGTAGCATTAGTACCAAAGAAACCCGATATTCATGGCGATGTTAAATATAGGTTGGTCATTGATTATCGCAGATTAAACGAAGCAACCATAGATGACAAATTTCCTTTACCTAATATTAGTGATATACTGGATAAGTTAGGTCGAGCACAGTATTTCACTACATTGGATTTAGCAAATGGTTATCACCAAATCGAGATGTCAAAGAATGGCATATCGAAAACAGCCTTTTCCACAGAACTAGGACATTACGAGTTTAAGCGAATGCCATTCGGGCTAAAAAACGCACCTGCTACCTTCCAACGGGTTATGAATCACATCCTGAGAGGTTTAACTTACGACACCTGCCATGTATATTTGGACGACATCGTAGTTTATTCGACATCCCTTCAGGAGCATATGGAAAAGTTAGCTTCAGTGTTTGATAGACTAAGACAAGCAAACCTAAAAGTT
>JAVIWB010002328.1:0-105623 GCA_031893035.1 Dermolepida albohirtum
GTAGGACCATCGAAACGGCGAAAATCGCAATTTTATTTTTTTCGAATTCACCAAATTTAGTTTTTCGCGAATATCTTGAGAACCGAAAGAGCCAGCGCATTCCCGATGCGTTTTTCGTAATCAGCGGGTTCGAATACATAAAGTAGAGGTATGAAAACGTTGAAAATCCACACTTAGTACAAGTACGTTTCACAAGGATTAAAATGAGCACAAGCGCATCGCTGTAGAACGAACCGTTTGGCCGCAGTGTCAGTTTGAATTTTCGCAAAAATTTTCGGTTTTCCTGTCATAACTCGAGAACGCGACGTCGTAGCCGGTTCCGGTTTGAAGCAGTCGATTCCGGACGTCAATACGCATCCGGCAGTATCCGCGTCGTCGCCGAGAGGCCTTTGGTTCGCGAGATAGCATGCCGATTTGAACGAAAATCCAAAATTTTCGCGGTTTTCGCAACTTGCAAAAGTGTTCTTTGCGAATATCTCGAGAACCGAAAGAGATACGATGCCAAATAGGTACATTTTCTGAATCAGCAGATCAAAATACATAAGATAGAACCATCGAATCGGCGAAAATCGCAACTTTATATTTTTCGAGAACCGTAAGAAATACGATGCCAAGTAGGGGTTGTTTCTGAATCAGGAGATCAAAATACGTACGATAGGACCATCGAAACGGCGAAAATCGCAATTTTATTTTTTTCGAATTCACCAAATTTTGTTTTTCGCGAATATCTCGAGAACCGAAAGAGCTAGCGCATTCCCGATGCGTTTTTCGTAATCAGCGGGTTCGAATACATAAAGTAAAGGTATGAAAACGTTGAAAATCCATACTTTGA
Source organism: Dermolepida albohirtum (assembly GCA_031893035.1). NCBI lineage: Eukaryota > Metazoa > Arthropoda > Insecta > Coleoptera > Scarabaeidae > Dermolepida > Dermolepida albohirtum. Next base: position 833 of record JAVIWB010002328.1, read on the forward strand.
TTTTTCCGTTTTTTAAATTTAATCGCTTGAGCGCCGAAACTTCTCCGACTGAGCTTCAAGAGACTCCATTATAACCACGAAAAATCACCGCGTGGTGTGCATTTCATGCCGGAGTTGTGACTGCACCATATTTTTTCGTCGATAAAAAAAGGATCGCCATGTTACGGTCAATTGAGTTCGCTATGATGCCATGTTGGAAGACTTTTTTTGGCCAGAATTGGATGAACTTGACATCAGTGATATGTGGTTCCAACATCTTGTTGGATGTGGCACCATCTTGGTGCCACATGCCACACAGCTGGTCGAACAATTGATCTATTGAAGGGGAAGTTCGGTAACCGTGTAATCTTGAGAAATGAACTTATCGAGTTCATGAGATTTAATGCCGTTGGATTTTTTTATGGGGTTACGTTAAGTCGTTGGTTAATGCCAACAAACCAACAACGTTAGAGCACATATGACAACCTTGGTCCAGAGTAAAGTCTGTAATTTGAAGATAAATATTTGTCAAATTTCGATGTTCGTTATGTTCGCCTCCGAAAGCTTCTTCTAGGTTACTGATATGTAATCGCATTTCTGGCACTGGTAATTCACTTGTTGACGTTTCTTGCTCTCTTGCAAGGAACATCCTCAAAACTTTTATTGATTTCCTTACTAAAATTTAATGCAGCAGTCAGTTTATCAATAGTAACTTCCAGAAGTCTTCTGGATATCCTTTGCATAAGCAGTGTCAGAGACGCGGCTTTATATATGTAAATATATGATGTAAAAGCTGTTAGAATTTATCGTATAAAGTGTGTTCCAAAATTAACGTAAAATTTGAATTAAATAGAAAACACAGTTTTTAGTCTTTTGATTGTTATTTTTTTATTGAATCATAAAGTACATAGGATAGGGTTATTTATGGAATAACACATCGGGCAAATGGCCTCCACGTCTTTGCATGCACATACGCACTCGTTTGTCGAAAATTTTCCATGACTATTATGCATAAATGTGGCTAAATTTCGTTGATGCAGCGTTGAATCTCCTCCTTTAACGCACGGGTGAATGCGGGCTTGTTGACATAGACCTGCGATTTCAAATAACCCCATAAAAGATATCTAATGGTGTTAAATCACACAATCTAGGGGGCCAATTCTGATCACCGAAACGAGAGTGTACACGACCTGGAAATGTCTCATGCAGTAATTGAATTTCACGGGCTGTATGACATGTGGCACCGTTTTGTGGAAACCACATATTGGCCACATCAATATCATCCAATTTCGGCAGAAAGAACTGTGTTACCATTTCGCGATATCGAGCACCATTAACAGTCACTGCTTGACCAGCCTCATTTTCAAAAAAGTATGATCAGTTATTCCTCCAGTCTAAAATCCACACCAAACAGTGACACGTTGTCGATGCATTCGTTTTTCGACAGTCACATGTGGGTTTTCAGAACCCCAAAAGCGGCAATTTTGGCGATTAACAAAGGCATCAAAGTGAAAATGTGCTTCATCGCTTAGGATGATTTTGCTCGAAAAATCAGCATCCATTTGCTGATGTTCAATAATCCATTCAACGAACTCTTCGTTGTGTATGGTCATTAGGCTTCGGTTATTGTGTTAATTGAAGTTTATAAGCATGGAGACCCAGATTTTTAGTGAGTATACGCTGTAGAGAGCTTCTTGAAATTTGCAATTCTTGTCCACGATGCCGAATTGGGGTTCCTGGATTGTCACCGATATTCTCACGCACTGCCTTGATATTGACATTTGAACGGCTTGTTTTTGGACGACCAGTGTGTCTGGCGGCTCCAACGGATCCGGTCTCCATAAATTTTTTAATTAATTTGGTCACAGTCTTCCGACCATATTTTGTATGAAATTTTTGAACTGCGACCGCCAAGCTTTCATTATTTTTGAAATATTGTTCAATAATGAAGACACGTTGTTCTATCGTGTAACGCTCCATTTTTACTAACCCTAAATTGCCAGCTGTCGAATTGTTTTTTTTAGGGTTGCCAATACTTTACTGCACAAATGGCGACAAATTCAAATCTTGCGTTAATTTTGGGACACCCATTATGAAAGTGTCCCCGAGTTTATGCTTTTTCTAAAATATTTCGAAGCAACCCTTGTATATCACCATCCTAAAAATAATTTAATAAAAACAAAGTTGAAAAAATCGAAATGGTGATATTTTATTGGAATTTAGGGGCGTTTTAATTTTGTTTAAATTTAAAAGGTAAATATCGTAGAGCAGTTGCTACATTTTGTGGAAGAAAAATATTTAAAATAAACAAAAATTAATTATTTTTACCCTCGAAATAACTCCTAAAGTTTCAATTGTTTACGACTGATTGATCGCCAATTTGGTACAACATTTTCAGGTGTTTCAAATATGTAAATGCGCAAAAGACCCATTCGAAATCATGCCGGTAAAATACCGAAATGAGTAAATGTTATGTTTTCGCACGAAACGGTTTACAGCACCCTTGTAGCTCATAAAAGCAGTAACAGTACACGATATGTTTTCATATTATACCGTCTTCGAAGCATGCAAACAACGTAAACACATATGTAAGTGAAATTTTTGGCCCACAACAGGACCTGTTCGCGAAATAATGCGGTCGAACGTACTTTAATAGGTGTTGTGACGGGGATAGTTTGACATCTGACTTTAAATTCTTGCAATCGCCTTTTACGACTGAATGCATATTTTTTTAAATATATTCATATTCAAAATTTAAAATGCGATACCTGTACAAAAAGGGTACTAGGAAAATTTTGAAATATGACGCAACGGTGAATCGTAGGAAGCTGCTTGTTGGTGCATGTTGAGACATGTTCATGCGTGCATAGTAGCCGTCGCGCCATGTCGATGGGCTCAGTTATTCATTAGCAGTGAGAGTGTAAAGTGCTTGCGATGACATCGTAGTCACGAAATGAGATAAGAGCAGTTTTGCGTTATAATTTCGTGCGTGGTTTAAACATAGACCGGTGTTTCGAAGAAATGGCTCTTGCACTAGGTGATGTTTGTCCACCTCGCACAACGATATTCAAGTGGTATAGAGAATTCCAAAGGGAAAATTTAACTGTGGAGGATGCTGAGAGGCCGAGAAGGCCACGAAAATGCTTGGCGAGGACAGGCGAGTGACCTACCAACAGATAGAGGGTACTTCAAGCCTAAATGCACCAGCAATTAGTTTGATTCTGCATGATCATTTGCACGTGAAGAAACTTTGTTCTCTCTGGGTGCCGCATCGACTGACTGAACAGCAGATGACATGACGTGTGACTTGGTATCGGGAGATGCTAAAAAAGTTTAATAAGAGACAATCTCGGTATGTGAACAACATAGTGACAGGTAACGAGGCTTGGCTGTATTATTACGATGTGCCGACCGAAGCTCAAAACAAAGTTTGGGTCTTTGATGATGAGGTCACACACGTAGTTGTCAGAAAATCCCGATCTGTAAAAAAGAAAATGATCGCTGTATTTTTCAAATCGAGTGGAATTGTGGAATGCGTCGTTTTGGACACACAGAAAACAGTCACAGCTAAGTGGTATACTGAACAGTGTCTGCCTAAAGTTATTGGATCTATGAAGAAACTGCGGCCAAAGTCAAGAATGTAAACCTGGTTCCTTCATCACGATAATGCTCCAACTCACCTCGCCAAAGCCTGCACCGAATATTTGACCAATACAGGATTGAAACTTATCGAGCACCCTCTCTACAGTCCAGATCTTGCTCCTTGCGACTTGTTCCCGCGTGTGAAAATGAAGCCAAAAGGGAGGCGGTTTTCCAGTGATGAGGACCTTCTGCGGGCTTGGGACAACGAGTGTGTTTTACTCCCTAGTGAAACTTGGCAGAACTGGTTTAAAGATTGGTTTCGGAGGATGGAGAGGTGTATTGAGTGTAGAGGAAATTACTTTGAAAACTTAAATAAACAAAGCTGTATTGCAAAACTGTCCTAGAACCTCTTTGTATTACCATTTCTCTTTAAAACGAAATCGTATATTTTATTTCAAATAACGCAAAATCGACGAAAAAATAAATACAAAAATTGGCACAGTAAGGCAAAATAAATCCTCGCGAAAAGGATCTTCTTAAAAAGAAATAGTAGCAGTCGTCGAAATAAACACGCAATCCGGATCCGCGGGAGCACAAAAAGACGAATAAGAAGATATAATCTCTCAACGTCTAGTACTTCTTCATACTCGTAATCCCTTTGAGAGAAATACGAACGTACACAAAGTACTTTTTCAATTATTTTTTTTGAGGCTGCGAAATTTGTTATTTACTTTCCTCTCGTATTTGATTGAAACGTTTTTCTCCCCGGTTCGCATTCTCAATTACGAACTCAGGTGCGACGAAGTCCTTCGGTAATTGAAAACTGAAATTAAGCTCGCCGAACGCCTTCTAGATGGAGCAATAAAGATATCTAGTTATTTCACTTAACAAATATGTCAATGATATATGATTTTCTTGCGAAAACAACCACGCCTTGGGACTGTACCGTGTCTGTGTCTTCGTTGGTTTAAATTATTACCAACATTAACAATTACGCCCACTTAAACAGTGACGTTTCGAGATATATAGAAGTTGAAAAATCTTTCTCAAACAAGCTTTGAGTAAGTTCATTCATTCTGTGCAAAATATGAGGGTAGTTTGACAAGTAGGGAGAATGGAAAAGAAAAACGAATTTTTTAAATACAAAATAATTTTTGTTCTTCAATACATTCTCTTAAAAGAGCAATACATTTAGCCCAACGGTGCTCCAATGCCCTTATGCCATCTCTAAAATGTAATTCCGGAGGGGTTGCAAAATACTCGTTTACGAAGATGATAAGCTCGTCGTTAGACGAAAATTTTTTTCCACCTAGTGCCGTTTTCAATTTTGGAAAAACGCGGAAATCGGAAGGGGCTAGATTCGGCGAATAAGGCGCATGCGATACTAATTAGAAATGCTACTCGTGGATTTTGGACATCGCAACTGTGCTGGTATGCGAGGGAGCGTTGTCTTGGTGAAACGGAATCTTTTTCTTTGCCATTCCTGGCCGTTTAGCACGAATCTAAATATTTAATTTTTGTAGAAGTTCTGCGTAATATTGTCGTTTATTGTGGCACCTTTCTGAAGGTAATCAACGAGCAAAATGCCCTTCGAATCCCAAAAAATTGATGCCAGCACCTTGTTTGCCGATAAAGTGGTTTCCGCTTCCTTTGGAGGTGCAGAACGACGTTATAACCATTGTTTCGACTGTTGTATAGTTTCGTGTGTACTATAGTGTATCCAAGTTTCATGGCAAGTAACAAATCGCCTACAAAAATCAACCGGATTTCGCTTATAAAGGTCCAAACACTCATTGGAAATGCGCAAACGAGTGAACTTTTGATCAGTCGTAAGCAATCGCGGCACCCATCTTGCCGAAAGCTTGGAAAGGCCCAATTCTTTCGTTAAAATGTGGTGTACGCGTTCTGTTGAAATGTTTATCATGTCTGCTATCTCTCTCAGTTTGAGTCGTCAATCTTGCGTAATAATATTATAGATTTTTATAATCATTTCCTTGGAAGTCACGATTTTGGGGGCTCCAGAGCGCGCTTCATCAACACAGCTTCTTCTACCACATTTAAATTCATTTACCCATCTACTTACTGAGGCGAATGATGGAACAGATTCACCTAATGTTTCCCGTAACTCATCTTTTATTTCGGTAGCTTTCATAACCTTAATCACGAAGTATTTAACACATGGATCAATAAGTCCCGAGACTAACAATGAAAACAACATTTTTTTTGCAAATTTTTTTTTATTCATCAACATAATCACCTTTTAGGGTGATACAATGGTTCCAAAGCTTTTCCAATTTTTCAATACCATGTTTATAAAAAAATTTATCTTTCGCTTCAAAATAAGCTTCAGTTTCAGCGATGACCTCCTCATTTGAGCCAAATCTTTTTCCCTGGAGCATTTTTTTAAGATCAGCAAAGAGCCAGTAGTCACTGGGGGCTAAATCTGGCGAATATGGGGGGTGGGGAAGCAGATCAAAACCCAATTCGTTCAATTTTGCCATTGTTTTCATCGACTTGTGGCAGGGTGCATTGTCTTGGTAAAAAAAGATTTTTTTTCTTTGCATGTGCGGTCGTTTTTTTGCGATTTCCTCCTTCAAAAGCACCAGTAAGTCAATATAATAATCACTGTTGATCGATTTACCTTTTTCGAGGTAGTCAATGAAAATCACGCCATGTGTATCCCAAAAAACTGACGCCAGGACTTTGCCAGCTGACTGCTGCGTTTTCGGACGTTTCGGACGGCTTTCGCCAGCTGTGCGCCACTCAGATGACTGCCGCTTCGACTCTGGAGTGTAGTGATGTATCCATGTTTCGTCCATGGTCACGTAACGACGCAAGAAATCTTTTTTGTTGCGAGTAAATAGCGATAAACAGCTTCCTGAATCATCGACTCGTTGCTGTTTTTGTTCCATCGAAAGCAATCGCGGCACCCACTTGGAAAAAACTTTTTCATGCTCAGTTTTTCATGAAGGATAGTAAATACACTTCCATATGATATCTGTGTCATCTCAGCAATCTCACGGAGCTTTACTTTACGATCTTTCATTATAATTTTTGTCACTTCACTCACATTTTCCGGTGTAACGGCTTCCACAGGTCTACCCGAGCGTTCCGCGTCATTTGTGTCGGTACGACCACGTTTAAACTCGGCAAACCACCGACAAATCGTTGCTTTTGATGGACAAGAGTCCGGGTAACATTTTTCAATCCATTGTTTTGCTTGCGTGGTGTTTTTACCCATTAAAAAACAATGTTTTATCAGAACACGAAACTCGGTTTTTTCCATTGTTTAAACAAACTACAAAACGACTTTACTCCAACCTCGATAACTCAGCTGTTTCTGGTCCGATCGACTTAAAATTTTGACACGTTTCAAGCAAAGGTTAGTACTCTAGAAAGACGTGTTTACTGGTTTACTACGAGCGCCATCTATGGGTTAGTCTCGGGACTTATTGATCCATGTGTTAATCACCGCACGATACTCTGCTTTTTCCATTTTAACAAAACGACGTGTTGCTTCTTTTTCAATCAATCTGTCAAAAATAAACTAATCAACCGATTTATCTAAATATCGGAATGTAAACATATAAATGGGCAACCTAAATTACAGTGCATTTGTTTTATCAATGAGAGCGCCACCTATGTGTCATTCTCACTACTTGTCAAACTATCCTCGTAGTTTCAATTTGAATTGATATTTATTATGTTTTAGTGTGTCAGAGCCTACAAAAACTTCACACAGTGTTCATTTCTTCTATCCAAAAAGGATTTCATATCGTGTCATGAAAGTAATTACTGTTGACTAGTTTCAATACCTGAAAATACTCCATCCACCTTCTAAGATGATTAGCTTCCTGTGTGTCCTATCCAATCAACAAAGCACAGTGAGAAGCACACTTAGAATACCATACAATATCAGTGTACCTATTTAATCTTGCGCATAAAGTATTCGAAATAGAAAGATTTCACAAGGTTAAGATCTTTAAAGTATCTTGAAATGCAAGGGACTTGCAGGGTAGAAGCAAATACAGCAGCAGAAATCATTTTGTGTTCTCGAGTTTGCGAAGTGCAATTCCTTGATTACAGTGCAAAGACGTTTCAAGTTGAGCTACCAAATTGATCCTCCGTATGGGTGGAACATTCGCAGATGTTATCGACAGTTTGTAGATACAGGATGTGTATGTAAAGGAAAGAGTCCTGGCCGCCCTCGTGTCTCTGAAGAAAACGTTTCACGAATTCAAACTGCTTTCCAACGTAATACTTCAAAATCAACTCGTCGTGCCAGTGGGGATTTACAACTGCCTACAACAACAATTTGGCGTGTTTTGAGACGTCGGTTGGTTATGAAGCAGTACAAGTTACAGTTGTTACAATCTCTGTGTCCTCATGATAAACGGAAACGTGTGGCATTTTGTATTGATATTCATGATGCTACTGACAATGATAACAATTTCGCGCAACGTATCGTGTTCAGTGATGAAGCGACTTTCCATATTAGTAGTCTGCTAAACAAGCACAATGTTCGAATTTGGGGTCTACAGAACCTACATGCAGCCACCACCTGGAATTGCACCACGGCGTGGGATACGATAAGTAACCTTTTTATTCCTTCTCTTTTATCTCGTTTCGTGCAAAAACTACCGGAGAGTGTACATTTGAAATTAGGCGTTGCCATTTTATGTAAATCTATTCAATTAATGAAACTGTCGTATGTGAACTAAGATAGCTCAATATTTTAGTTTGGTATAATTTTAAGTTAAATTTATTTAATTACTGAAACTGTCAGTTTTCTTTGTAAACTCAATATATATATAGGGGCGTTGCAATAATGTTTTGCTTTTACTAGCACATGTTGATTTGTTCTTAACATCTTGACTACTACATATATTAATTTGCATCACATCCTAACGGGACTTTGATTTAACCTTTATTTATTTTTAAATAAATTGTGAACTAATATATACTGGGTGTTTCTTTTGTGTTAATGTTGTATCTACCGAGATTGTGGGGATTCTGAGGCAACTCGCGGGTTAATAGAGCTACGGCCTGTCGAGAACATAACGAACAATTACACCTGCCATCATTTTTGCTCTTGGCGCACTTTTGATATTAAAACCAACAACTATCTCCGAGCTTACGAACCACGACCTCCGCGACGGCTAACGGGCATCGTTCTGCTGCTGCCCAGAGAAACCAAAGCTCCCCTGAGCGGTCGTTCACGACCTGCAGCATTTTTGCTATCGTACGACCAGTACTAATATCTAAATGAAACTCTACCGAACCGTTAGACTGGTCGTCAAGGAGCTGGCGACTTAGCATGTCTCAGCTGGGCTCCACGGTCACCCGATTTGACACCCTGTGACTTCTTCCTGTGGGGTTTTGTTAAAGACAACGTTTATGTACCACCACTCCCGCAGAACCTGGAAGAGTTGAAGAACCGGATCCGTACTGCCATAACATCAGTGACGAAGGACATGCTTGCCCGAGTATGGGAGGAATTTGAGTATCGATGTGATATTGTTCGTGTCGCTGATGGAAGACATATTGAACATCTGTAATCTGAACTTGAGAGGTTCGTAAATATGTGCGTAAAGTTTCATATTCGTATGTCTTAAAGTTTAATAAATATATGCACTCGAAATACGTATATTCTTTTTGAAACAGCCTGTACTTAACTGCATTGACCAAAATAGAAAGTATATCAAATTCTTTTTCAGTACTAGTGCTAATATTAAGAGAATATCCCTCGTATAACGCTACTGGGGTAGCTAGAGCCAACCACCACCGTAAAAGCTCAATATTCGAAGAACTTGTTCGAATAATGTTTATTGAGTTTCCGCCCACTTGCATGGTAAACATGGACAAAATCGATTATTATGAGATTATACATATATACATACATATAAGTACATAGTGAACTAATAAAATTTACAGACCTATAAAAAAATATGAAAGATATTCATCCATATGTCGTATAAAAATTTATTAATGAATGACATAAATTGTGTATACACTAGGAGGTCTTTTTGAAACGAAACATGTTACCAAAAATAACTGTTCGAACATATATATTTCAACAAACACACACACACACATAGATGTAAAGACGTTCAGACTTATGTAAATGTCGAGGGGAAGGGGGTCGTGTCCTTATATCGAAGACAATTTCCTATTGGATTTTGATATTGTTCCAATGTATACAGAAGTTCGAAAAGTAGGTGCTGTAAAATTGATCACACCTGTACTAGGTCGCCATGACGACGTCGGCTGAAGTGTTAGTTTTCTCGGTATTTTCGACCCTTAACTCGTCGCCACGAGCGAAGGAATTAACGTTTGTCGTGTTTCTTAATAATTTTATAAGTGGTTCGTTAATACCGATAAATAAAAGGGCTATAAAGTGAACCGATTGCTATCTAAAAATATTCCAGATCGTAAAAATTTAAATCGCACAGGTTTATTACGTTATTCGGATCGTTGAAAAAAGAATAAAGAAAAGGAAACATAAAAAACGATAAAAAATGGAGGAAGTCACCGTTAGTGCTACGATAACCCACCGACTAGATATTACCAGAGACAGCGAGCTCCTGCAAAGATTCGTCAGAGTCAATTTGGACAACGAAGCAGACAGCAACATCGACGGAGACGATGGAAAGGTAGAGCCTCAGAAGATTATAAAACCAGAAATAGTAATCCAAGAGGTGACCAGTGAGAAAGACGACAAACCCAAGCCGTCTCTCATTGTCGAACAACGCCAGGCAAAAGTAGGAGTCCAAATGATCGAGAAGGAAGTCGACAAGAAGGGACTGCGGAAGCGTAGGAGAAGCAGGACGAGACAGGAAGAGGTGTATACGGATAAAGACCGAGCTGCTGCTGTCAATATGGGCTCCAGGGACATCAAACAGTCCTTAAAGTTAAAGAGGAAGCAGGATCGTTCGAAAGCCTTGGCTATACCTGAGGAAGCCGAACCGGGGACGTTCTTGGCACTTGGAAATTACGAAATGTGCAGGGGAGACTTGAGTATTGCTCTCGACTTTATGAACAAGGTTATGTAAATTTCGTAGCCATTATTTTGTAGTTTAGGTTGTTATTTTGCTATGCTATTAATTTAGTACCATGAAGTGTATTCAATTTACAATTAGAATAGGTTATATATATTTGGGAGCATTGGAATAAATGGTAAATTATATTTTTAAAATTGTCATTTCACTGCCATCCAGTGCTGTCAACAATGTAGATCGAAAAGTACAATTTACCAACTCGAAATGTCAAACAAATTTGCTGGCAAGATACAACTTAAGAGCAGTGACAAGTATTTTATTTCTTTGTAGGTTGTTCATTTGTTAAACGTTAGTAAAGATACTTAATATCAGCATATTATTTATTATATAATTTTATAACATATCTATCAGATGATTAAGTGAATCTTCACGCGTAGAGCAAACATTTAAATAATGTAGAAATTTTTAAGATATAATGAATAGGTTGTTAAAAAGTTGTTTTCAAAAAGTACTACAACTGAGACGGGAATATAGCGGTACAAATTATTTCAGAAAGCACTCTTTTTTAATAATAATAATTTGATTGCAATTTATCGAGAAGAAAAATGCAAACGTCATGATATAGTGTGCTACAAATGTGTTTTAAAATATAGTACATCTTCATGTAGAGAATTGCCAAAAATACATGCTGACGCCGCATTCGCAATCAATGGGATGTTGTTTTCGGGTTTGATAGGAGATCTATGACTTAGTAATTTATTTTAAAAGAGAATTCTAAGCCTGCTTAAATTTAACTTGCGGTACACACATACATGATTGAGTAATTCTTTTAATTAAATGGATTGTAATATAATATGATAATGGATATACTTTACTTATTACTAACTCATACATTAAATGAAATAGTAACTTTAAACCTGGGTGTTGTGTACGTATACATATGTATTTGTGTGACTGCAGTTGTGAATATACATATATATATATATATATATATATATATATATATATATATATATATATATATAATAAACAAGGAATTAGTAGGTAATTCGCTCTGTGAACTGAAAGACTTGATTTTTTTTCTTTAGACTCTCTATATTTCGCCACTGCTTGGTGGCTTCTTCAGGAGAACCAAGAAAATTATCAAAGCCACACACTAACTAGACATAACAATACACAACATATACCATCACGATCGAAGAACATTATATGTTGTCTCATCTAACATTATTGTTTAGAGTCGCGATAAATTGATTTAAAAGGTGTCAAGGACGATGAGACAACGAGCTCATCGTTAGACGAAAATTTCTTTCCAACTAGTGCCGTTTTCAATTTTGGAAAAAGGTGGAAGTCGGAAGGGGCTACATCCGGCAAATAAGGCGCATGCGGTAATAATTGGAATTGCAACTCTTTTTCTTTGCCATTCCTGGACGTTTAGCACGAATCTCAACATTTAATTTTTATACAAGTTTTGCATAATATTGTCCGTTTATTGTGGCACCTTTCTGAAGGTAGTCAATGAGCAAAATGCCCTTTGAATCCCAAAAAATTGATGCCATCACCTCGTTTGCCGATAAAGTGGTTTTCGCTTCCTTTGGAGGTGCAGAACCACGTTCTAACCATTGTTTCGACTGTTGTTTAGTTTCGAATGTACTGTAGTGTATCCAAGTTTCATCGCAAGTAACAAATCGCCTACAAAAGTCAACCGGATTCCGCTTATAAAGGTCCAAACACTCATTGGAAATGCGCAAACGAGTGAACTTTTGATCAGTCGTAAGCAATCGCGGCACCCATCTTGCCGAAAACTTGGAAAGGCCCAATTCTTTCCTTAAAATTGTGGTCTACGCGTTCTGTTGAAATATTTACCTTGTCTGCTATCTCTCTCACTTTGAATCGTTGATTTTGCGTAATAATATTATGGATTTTTATAATCATTTCCTTAGAAGTCACGATTTTGGGTGCTCCAGAGCGCGCTTCATCAACACAGCTTGTTCTACCACGTTTAAATTCATTTACCCATCTACTTATTGTGGCGGATGATGGAGCAGATTCACCTAATGTTTCCCGTAACTCATCTTTTATTTCGGTAGCTTTCATACCCTTAATTACGAAGTGTTTAATCACCGCACGATACTCTGCTTTTTCCATTTTAACAAAACGACGTGTTGCTTCTTTTTCAATCAAGCTGTCAAAAATAAACTAATCAACCGATTTATCTAAATATCGGAATGTAAACATATAAATAGGCAACCTAAATTACAGTGCGTTTGTTTTACCAATTAGAGCGGCACCTATGTGTCATTCTCACAACTTGTCACACTATCCTCGCAGTATGCAATGTAAAAAAGAAGAATTGAGGATTTAAAACAAACTAAAATTTCAGATTTTTTTTAAATAAGTTAGTTTTAAGTATGTCGTAAGCTTAAATTTATTAAAAATTATTTATACTCTTTTTTTCTCCAACCATTTGACATCTCTGAACAATGGACAGTTTTATATACACCGCTACTGTCTGTTATACAAAGAACCTACTGTATTTATTATTATTCTTGTATTAATCAGCGTAATCAACATTGAGAATTTCTTCAAAATACTAATTAAGAATAATTGAAGATATCAACACATTAAATAGGGTATTATTTGCAATAATAGTAAGTCGTCTAAGTTCCCCTTTAAACAAATATTTGTTCATATAAACAAGCAATTTAGAAAGTGACTAAATCCAAATTACGAACTAGCTCGTCATGTACATACAATTGCAACCTAGACTACGCATTTAAATAAATACATTTAGATGCTGCCAAAATACAGGGAATCTTAAGTCATATTTTTTCCTAGAAGAAAAAATGTATTTCACATATGAATTTATCCAATGTCCATGTAAATCATTACGTCTGACTGAAACTATCATGGCCGACGATGTGGCGATGTAGCAACATGCAATTATCATCTTTATATCAATAAAACATAAAGTCACTTTCAAAAAGGATCATTACTAACGTCACGTCCTTACGTCTAAATGTATGCATGTATTAAACGTATGTATACATATAGAATTATCGTCTATATCAGTTTAAATTGTCATTCGGTGCACGTTCTCCATAATATTGTCTGCATATTTTATACTCCTAGTTATTAAAGGTTTGTATGTGTTTCAAGTAGATGTCAATAACCATATGTAAAACACTGGTTACATTGCATTGATGGCGTTGACTGTTTTCGTTGAGTTTTCGTCGTTGTTATTAATTGCCGGATAGTTTCAATAAATCTCTGTATTTTCGTATTTTGTATGCATTGAAAAGCGATACAGTTACCATATGGTGTAATTGTTCGTAGTGGTGTACAGTTATGCTCATAAATAAATATGACCCGAACGTAGTCCAGATGTATTCGTTTGGCTTAATTTTTCGACTGCTAAATTTGGTCTATCGAATTTGCGACAGGTTAACGAAGTGCTTTTTTAATTATACCGTTATGAACGTTGCGTAACGACCAATCATTTTAAAATATTAATCGGTTAATTAGAAAAATCAAAAGAGTTAGGCTGAGAAATGGACGGTTATACCAGGTTTTTCAATAAGTTTTATCGTTCGATAATAAAAAACACGATTTTATGGCTTAAAATACATTTTATTATTCAATGCGATCTCCCTGAACTTCAATACATATGTCCCAGTGATCTTCTAATTTATGGATTCTATCCTTGAAGTGAGAATTCGAAAGACTTGCGAAATATATTTCCACAGCTGCCAACCTCCCTGAACTTCAATACATTTGTTCCAGTGACCTTCTAATTTATGGATTCTATCCCTGAAGTGAGAATCCGAAAGACTTGCGAAATATATTTCCACAGCTGCCAACCTCCCTGAACTTCAATACATTTGTTCCAGTGACCTTCTAATTTATGGATTCCATCCCTGAACGACGAATCCGAAAGACTATCGAAATACGCTTTCCAAGCTGCTACTACCTCTTCGTTCAATGAAAATCGATTTCCGCGCATGGATTTTTTAAGACGCGAGAAGAGCCAGAAGTCAGAGGGAGCTAAATCTGGCGAATGGACGTTGCAAAAATTTGATTAACTGATTTTTACGATGGCTTTTTAAGCTGGGTAAGAGAGTTCGTTGTCTTGATGTAAACCAGATCATTTCTCACGAGTTTTTTGTTTTACCAGTTTGGAGGTAGTCCACGAACAAAATCTTTTAGTATTCCAAAGGTTAAAAAAATCATTTTTCATCAAGAAAACTCACCCTTGTATTGATGAAAAACAATTTTTTTCTTCTGTATACCAGGACTTTTCTCGTGAATTTTTGTATCCAGCTGGTCCAGAAAGTTACAACAATAATCCGTGTTTATTATTTTACCAGTTTGGAAGCAAATTCTTTTTGCATCCCAAACATCTTCTTGGTCGATTTCTGTAGTACCGGGTTCACACCATCGTCTTGGTTTGATCGAGAATTATGGTGGTAAACTCAAGTCTCATCCATAGTGATGAAACGATGCACAAAATCGTTTTTATTCTTTCTAAAATGCTTCAAAATTGGCTGAGAAAGCCACATGCGAATGTATTTTTATTCCATTGTTAACGAATGCAGCACCCATTTTGCACACAGCTTTCTGAAACCCAAAACTTCAGTCAAAATATTGTTCACACTACTTAAAAAGATATTTAGGGCTTCTATTAAATCTCCCTCGGTTAATCGGCGATCTTCCAAAACAATATCCTATATTTTTGCTACGATTTTTGGCGTTGATGCACTTTTTGGACGTTCTTCACGTGGATCGTCTTCAAGACTTGTACGACAATGTTTAAATTCAGCAACCTATCTTTCTACTTTACACACTTTTAACAATCGTCCATAAATTTGCTTTATCGCTGCACGATATTCAATTTTTTCTATTGTAAAAAATACTGTGACACGTCAACTTTGAACACCTGTAAATATACATACGAATGAGAAAATACACAGTCTCTTTCAGAGAAAATGGAACTTTTTTAAAATAAGAACAGAAGCTTACTGTTTTGTTTAATAAGACCTGGTTTGATGTGGGGAGGTGTAAAAGTGCTTTTTTTCTCTGTCCATTAATGGTCGGCTAATAACATTTTCTACAACATCTGACGGTATTCTAGAAGGCCAATGTTTCTGACTCCAGTGCTCGTTTCTTGCTTGATTATCTCTGAGGCACCTCGAATTCCTCGAATATAAACGGCTACCCTCGTAAGTACTTCAGTTGCAAACTTAATGTTTATTGATTTCTGTTTATTTACAAGGTTTTCCAATAAAAGTGATATGATTTCTTAAAAAAAAACACACTTATTGTTAAGAAAATTTAAAAGTTTTTAATTTAATGTGAAGTACAATCGATACAATTAAGTTTTAAATAAAACGTCATTCAAATGGCCTCCACGACTTCTTCTGCAGGAATGAATTCGATGAACCCAATTTTCGAGCACTTTTTCCACTAAATCTAGTCGTATGTCATGAATGGCACGTTCAATATTGACTTGTAAAGCTTGAAGAGAGTCTGGTTTATTTCGATAGACCAATGACTTCCAATAACCCCACAAGAAATAGTTTAATGGTGTTAAATCACAACTTCTTGGAGGCCATTCAATATCACAATTTCTGAAATAATCGAATCTCCAAACTTTTCTCGCAATAATTCTATTGTTGCATTTGCTGTGTGGCACGTAGCCCCCGTATTGTTGGAACCAAATGTTGTCAAGATCAACTTCTTCTAATGTCGGTCATAAAAAGTTGGTTATCATCAATCTATACCGCTCTCCATTGACAGTAACTGTGTTACCAGCTTCATTTTGAAAGAAGTACGGACCGATGATTCCACCATACCAAAAACCACACCAAACTGTCAATTTAGGTGAATGTAATGGTTTTTTATAAATAATTTATGGATTTTCTTCGCACCAGAATTGACAGTTTTGTTTATTTACCACACCATCCAGATGAAAGTGAGCCTCATCAGAGAAGATGATTTTCTTAAAAAAATCGTTATCGTTTTCAAGTTGTTCCAAGGCAAAATCAGCAAATTCACGACGTTTACGGTGGTCCAATGGCTTCAGTTCTTGAGTGAGAACAATTTTATAGAGATGCAAACCCAAATTCTTTCTCAAAATCCGCCAGGTTATGGTTTGAGACAGTCGCAATTGTTGAGAACGTCTTGGAATCGACAAATTACGGTCTTCAGTAACACTTGCCTGAACGGCAGCAATATTTGCATTACTTCGAGTGGTTCTTTGTCTTATTGGCACTTGAAAATTATGCAAAGAAAATGTAACCTCAAAATCTTTAACAATTCGACGAATAGCGAGCACATTTGGACGATTATTACGACCATAAAATGGCAAAAGCGCACGAAAAGTTGCAATTGGAGAACGATTATTTTGATAATAAAACTGAATAATTTGTAAACGTTGTTCTTGCGTATATCTCTCCATGATGAAATTGTAAACACTACTGAATACAATGAAAAACAAAATGACAGTTCATGACATATTACAAATGGCCGAAATGTCACTTCAAAATCATCCCTATTGCAAAACCTTATACTTAGATTTAATTTAATTTTTCGACATTTTTGCGTGGCACCTTTATAATTACTTTCGTTTCGTCTGTACTTTTTGCACTGTATTTTTTAAATTTTTTCGTCCCATAAATGGCTTTCTATTGGACAAATAAAGAGTATTATAATTATTACTTTTTATGCTCTGGCACATGATGATGTAGTACGCTAAAAATCTCCGTAACAAAAAGCCGTATCTCGTTGACAATGAGTTATAATTTGTTGTGCGTAGTATTGCTATTTATAGTGAGCCATACAACTTGATAATTTGGCAATAAAATTAATTTATCTTCACCAATTCTCTTCCTGTTTTTAATCGAAAGATTACACACTACCAAGTAAGTAACTTGGCACTAATTAAAACGCTGTTTTTAACGAGGAATGTGTAAAAGTAATGTGCCCACATTTCAACTATAAATCGGCAATAAAATAAATATGTCAACACGTAATAAACAAACGGAAATACACTCCGCGCAACATGAATAGGACCACCCGACTTGTTGCAAGCTTTCGGTGGTTTGAAAAACAATTCATTTACTAAAAATACAATGCAAGTTTGTAATGGTATGATATGGCAAATAATACGCATTATTGCGCAATAGTACCTAACGTTATGCATTGGGTGACGTAAGTACCACATACATATAAAATGCACCGCGCCGGTTGGATACGACCAGTATTTAATAGTAAGCTACCGGATGAGTGTCGAGTTACAACGTGTAACCGGATAAACAAACATCTGTAATTAAAGGTATTGTGCAACGATGGGACGACAGAAGTGCTTAAGTATGGAAGAAATTGGATAAATTAAAGCGTTCCATCAAGAAGGGTATTCCTCAAGGGCTACTGCAAAGAAAATAAGTCGATCACACCAGGTTGTGAACAATTTTATTAGGGATCCCGAGAATTACGGAAAACGTTTTAAAGGGCGAACAACATCCGTTACAACTAAGAGAGAACGTCGAGCCATATTACGCGAAGCATCGAATTCGGCATTAACGGCAAGACAAATCGCGAATAACGTTGGAACGAATGCATCGGTAAGAACTGTACAGAAGTTACTGAAGACCTGTCCGCATTTAAAACGTTTGAAAATTAAACGACGGCCTCCTTTAAGGGAATTTCAGCGCACTGCACGTCTTCAGTTTGCTCAAGCAAAAATGGGGTGGACAAGAAAATGGCAAACTGTTATTTTCAGTGACGAGAAGAAGTTTAATTTAGATGGCCCGGATGGGTTTTCTTATTATTTCCACGATTTACGTAAAGATGAAGTGATTCAGTCACGAAGGCGAGCCGATGTTTGTTCAGTCATGGTATGGGGAGCTGTTTCCTATAACGGACCTGTTGATTTAGTAATAGTGAAGGGCAGACAGAATTCGGAAAAGTACGTCCAGCTGCTGCAACAGGTGAAAGACAAATTTTCCAACGTTATCGCAGGTGGGCCATTTATTTTCCAACAGGATAATGCCAGTATTCACACCGCGCGCATTGTTCGACGCTGGTTTCAAGAACAAGGCATGGAGGTTCTCGATTGACCATCGCTCTCCCCCGACCTGAACATCATAGAAAATGTTTGGGGGTGGTTGTCGCGTAAATTGTACTCCAATGCTACCCAATTCAGTTGCGCTGACGAACTAGAGCAGGCGCTGAAACGAAGTTGGGCGGAACTTCCCGTTGACTACTTGAGAACCCTGTATAATTCCATTCCATCCCGACTATTTGAGGTTATAAGAAATAATGGCAAAAGTACTCATTATTGAACAATAAAGTATTTTGTTATTGCAAACGAATCTTTTATTTTGTAGATTGGTCGTATTCAAGTGGCGTTTAATTACTCTACTTATTATCATTAGTAACGTACATTTGCACTGACTTTTACAAAAATTATATTTGGTACCTACATACATCTTTTTATCAACCCTCTTATTTTCGAAAATAACAATTCCAGCGCGCTACCATGTTTATACCAACTACAAATGTCATATATGCAGTTGGTCCTATTCATGTTGCGCGGAGTGTATGTTCTATAGAATGTTAATGCGTGCCATTAGTCCGTTTATTGTTCTTTTTAATTAATCACTTAATAACAATGGTAAATATAGGAAGATATCTTGATAAACACGTTTAAGTTAAACAATGCTTTAATTAAATTTTGATATTATTGTTTTTAAATAAATTATGTTTACACACAAGTACTGATAAGGGAATCAATGTGACTCGGTCCCTGTTCGAACTCATCAGTGTGCTCCATAAAAGATTTTTTTTAATTTTACGTCTGTTATCCGTCTGCTGAGATGCTCTTAATAATAATAATAATAATAATAATGAAAATACAACGACGTTTACCAAAATTCACGATGAATAGAAAGTCCCATCTCTTGGGTTGGCAACTAGATACTTTCGGTTTTGTAGTATAAAATAAAACACTTTTTTTTAAACAAAGAACAGTTTTTAATCAATTATATATTTTCCATTTTGCTCAATGACCTTTTACCATCCTTCTTTCAGCTGCATGATTCCGCGCTCATAAAATTTCTGGTCCTTATCAGCAAAAAACTGAACCAGGTGCGAGTGAAGGTCATCGTCGTTTGTGAAAGTTTTACCATTCAAAGAATTCTGCAAACTTCGAAATAAATGGTAATCAGATGGTGATAGATCAGGGCTGTATGGGGGATGTGGCATCACTTCCCAGCCAAGCTCCAATAGTTTCCCACGAGTTGCCAAAGATGTGTTGGGCCTTGCATTATCTTGGTGGAAAACTACACCTTTCCGATTGGACAATTCTGACCGTTTTTCTTTTTTTTGCTTCATCCAGTTTTATTAATTGTTGACAGTAAACATCAGAATTGATCGTTTGGTTCCTTGGAAGCAGCTCAAAAAACACAACACCTTTGTAATCCCACCAAACTGACAGCATTATCTTTTGTGGATGCAATTCAGCTTTCGATGTGGTTTGAGTTGGTTTATCGTGTTTGCTCCATGATCGTTTTCGAACTATGTTACTGTACAGGACCCATTTTTCATCACCAGTGATGATTCTTTTTAAGAAAGGGTCGGTTTCATTTCGTCTAAGGTGCATCTCGCAAAAGTTGATTCTTTGTGTTAAATGAATTTCTTTCAATTCGTGAGGTACCCAAATATCAAGCTTCTTAACTAGCCCAAGACATTTTAAATGTTTTTCAATTGTTGTGTGCGATACATGTATCATCAACTTCAGTAGGCCGACCAGAACGTTGCTCATCTTTGAGGGAAAAATCTCCAGAACGGAATTTTTTATACCAATTCTGACACGTGCGCTCTGTTAAGCAATTAGCACCATAAACTTCACATATCCTTTTTTCCAGCAGCTTTCTTTCCTTTACCGAAATAAAATAGCAAAATATGTCGAAAATGTTAGTTTCTGCACTCCATTTAAAATTAACCCACAACTAATAGCTTTAATAAAAATCATGCACTACTTGCTTCTGACGTTACGTCAATGTGACTAGTATCACGCGACAAACGGTAAAGTGCAGCACTAACATACGTTATACAAAAAATAAAGCAACGCTCTCTACCAGTAAAAACCGAAAGTAGTTGCCAACCCAATAGTACGAGGGTGGTCCCATAAGTACCCGGCCTGACCTAGAGATGGTGGTAGTTGTTCGAAAAATATCACTGTATTAGACAGTACGTAATTTATAAAACATCTGTTTTAAGTTTGAAGTATTTAGTATTTGTTTGGCAGCCACCAATAGTGAACGTTTTGATTGAATTCGTAAAAATGGAGAAAATTGGTCATCGTTACGTGATCGGTAAAAGTAAATTGAGTCCCAGTGTTAAAATTCACCGTAAATTGAGTCCCGGTGTATTAAATATGGGTGCGTAAATTGAGTCCCAGGGTTACAAATAAGTAGCGTAAATTGAGTTATATCATAGAGTTGACAGAAAAATAAAATCATATAAATAAAACATTCCTTGGCACTGAATAATTTATTTAGATACAAATTACAAAATTATGTACAATATCTCTCTGTACATACCTATGTACAAAAAACTAGTGGGTTACGTAAAACTAACAGGAAGAAATTTAAAAGATACGCTTTTAACAAATTGGGAAAGAGTAATTTGCTTATTACATAAAGCAGTCATTGCTTTTCTCATGTAGGTTTCTTTTGCAATGATTATTTTAGATTTCTTAGTCGGCTTACTTGAATGCATGTTTCTGCTTGTATGCCTTGTAACACTTCAATAAACGTATAAATATTAGGGTGATGGCTGTTAAATTGTCGATTAAGTTTAGCATGAAAGCATTCGCAGGTGTTTGTTGTTCTGTTTGTAGAACACGAAAATTCAGCCCACTCCCGCGGAGGAAATGGTGACTTCTGATATAAATGTTTCCAATACATAATCGCAAAATTCAGTTAGTTGCTGGTCATTGGGAAGTACAGCCATTATATAGTTAGTGAAGACTGTTGATGCATCTTCAGGATTTAAAAATGGAAGTCCAAAAAAGAATTTAAGAGAACTCGCCATTTCTGACTTTTACCTATACTGTCGCGATAGACCAAGAGACTGAATTTTGCGATGCCAACTATGACCTAGATGAAAACGGCATCCTTTAATTGTTGTTTTCGGTAACATCGAATGCACGGCTATATGTATCACTTTTTCAAAGTCAATAAAAATACTGTTAGTCCTACATTTAAACAGTAGTTTATAAGGTTAGTAAAACAACTTATATAAAAACTGAACTGGGTTCTACTTTGGGTGAGTCTGCTCCGTCGTTTACAACAGTGAAAAATTGGATAGCAAAATTTAAACGAGGCCGTACGAACTACCAAGGCGAGAATCGCAGTGGTCGACCCAATGAGGTGACGACTCCAGAAATGGTGAGAAAAATCCACAAAGTGGTACTGAATTATCGTCGACTGAAATTGCGCGAGCTAGCAGACATAGTAGGCATTTCAAAAACTGCGATACATTGCATATTATCTGAAAATTTGGACATGAGAAAGGTGTTTGCACGATGGGTGCCGCGTTTGCTCATACTCGAGCAATAACAGTGTCGTGAACATGTTTCAATTAAGTATTTAGAGAAGTTTCCCAGCAATAAAGCAGACCCATGGATGAAACATGGATCCATCACTTCACACCCGAGACAAAAGAACAATCAAAACAATGGACTCAAAAGAGGGAACCGGTTCCAAAGAAGGCGAAGACCGTTTCATCTGCAGGCAAGGTCATGGCATCGGTTTTTTGTGTGCGCGTGGAATAATTTTCATTGACTATCTTTAAAAAGGAAAAACTATCTACGGTGAGTATTATGGGAAATTATTGCAACGTTTAGGCGAAGAATCAAACAAGAACGGCCGCATTTGGCTAAGAAGAAAGCCTTGTTTCATCAAGACAATGTATCAGCACACAAATCCGTTATTACAATGGCCAAAATTAATGAATTTAAGCTTGAATTGCTATCTCATGCATCCTATTCGCCAGATTTAACCCCCTCGGATTAATTTATGTTCCCAGACTTGAAAAAATGGCTCAGCGCTCAAAGATTTTCAAACGATGAAGAAGTAATGTCGACAGTTAATGACTATTTTGAGCAGAAAGACAGTTCTTATTATAAAAAGGGTATCGAACTTATTGAATATCGCTGGGAAAAGTCTATAGAGCTGCAAAAAGATTATGTTGAAAAATAAATGTATTTCTTTCCAAAATTTTTGTGTTTTCTTTGTTGGGTCGGGTACTTCTGGGATCACCCTCGTATATAATCACCAAATATGTAAAAGAACTAATGTGTAATGTTAAATCCGGAGGTTTCAGTTTACGGTAGCGTACAGTACTGTAAATACTGGATAGGTGCGATTAACTAACTATTTCCAAGTGTAGGAAAATCGTTTAGAAATTTATTCGCACCTGTCGCAGTTAACAATTCATTTTCGCAACGGATCTTCGTATTACTAACATGATGCAAGCCGTCAACAATGCGCGCTCGCCTTACATTGGTTCTTGTTGCTAATTATCCGGAGGATCGCTCAACCTTATTGCCTTCATATGTAAATTGCTGTACTCATTGGAATTGTGAAACATATTTTTAAACTATATATTCAAATACTTCCCAAAATTCTAAAATTAAAATTCTCTACATTCCATTTTCCTAACACTCTTAAATAAAACAAGTACGTTGTTTTCAGGCTTTGGAATTAAACCCGACAGAAAAAAATGCCCTGGTCGCCCGAAGTAAATGCTACTTACTCCTGGGTCAACCAGAAAATGGTCTTAAAGATGCTGAAACAGCCCTGTCGATCGACAAGAATTTCATCAAAGCAATATATCAGAAGGCGGAATCGCTGTATTACCTGGGCGATTTTGAGCACAGTTTGATGTATTACCACAGGGGTCTGCGACTCCGTCCCGATCACGAGGGATTCAAGCTCGGCATCCAAAAGGCGCAGAAGGCCATCGAAAACGCAATCGGCGACGGTTTTCCAGGCACACGTCGATCGACACCTTCCAAATCGTCGACGGGATCCAGTATTAAGCAAAGCGGCGGATGCACTACTATTACGAGTGGTAGCAAGACGACTAGGACGACGGGGGAATCACCCGAAACCGTGGATAATAAATCGGATAAAACTAAAACAACTACGGCCACCGCGTCGAGCCGAAATAAAGGGAAGCAGCGGAAAAGTAAATTGCTGAGAGAATTGGGAGCGGACAAAGAATTCCTGGATAATTTGTTGAGCAACCCGGATATTAAATGTAAATTTAAGGAGGATAACACTGAAATTTTAGATTATATTAATGACGCTGTTGATTTTCTGAACAAAAGACAAGAGTTTTGGAGGCAACAGTTGCCCCCAACTTTGAAGTAATGTTTATTATTTTCTTTCTAAATCTAAGAAACAAAACATATCAAGATATGGCATATAAATATACAGGCTGTTCGGTAAATAAGCAAATATATTTTGAAAAAGTGTAACAGTCGATTTGCCAACACTGTGACTTCTTCAGACTCAGAAGCAAATCTAATAAAAACGGTATATATTCTATCTGCTTCTGGGCTTCCGGGTTGGAACCGCGTCACTTGTATATCTGCCGACGTTTCGTACCCATTTGTATGGGACATCTTCAGGGCTAAACTATTGCACTGAAACTGATAATTGAGCCCTGAAGATGTCGCATAGAAATGGATACAAAACGTCGGCAGATATACAAGTGATGAGGTTCCAACCCGGAAGCCCAGAAGCAGATAGCATGGACCACGACCGCGGAAATCTACGTACCATGGAATATATTCTAGTTACAGTTTTTGTGTAATTGTATATCACCCCCATCTTGAAAGTTTAGTTGACTAGAATACATTCCGTTTGTGTTAGATTTACCATTTAGTCTGAAAAATTTACAGTTCTGACGAAGCAATTGTTACTATTTTCTAATATAAATATTTTGTGAACAACACACAATTGAGTTTTTGTATTTAATTTTGTTATGAATTTTCATCAAGTTAAAGTCACGTTAACTAGTTCAATATATTTTGCACATTAGTTTTTGATTAAAAATAACTCAAAAAGTTAACACAAACTATTGTTCCCAAATACAGCCTTATTAAGATGTCGTGTATAAAAGCTTTCTAATACACAATAAGGTTTTAAGGTTATAAAATGGAAAGACAATAAATGTAATCTAAATTAGCTTAACAATCGACGGTAGATTATTTTGAAAGTGTAAAATAGTCGAAATTGAAATTTTCAAATTAGTAATTTTCGCGTCTTTTTAGATCGTCTAGATCATATGTGGGCAACAACCGGCCCGCGGGCCGCACGCCTCGCTGTAAGATTTGATCCGGCCCGCGAGACATTCGTCGTATTATATCATGTCTGATATCTATCGCTAAAAATTATGAACACTACTTTAAAAAGCACTACTTTTAAACGCGGTCCGCGAACGTATTTGCACATTAAAGTTTGGCCCACAACATGTCAAAGGTTGCCCATACCTGGTCTATATATTGATAACCATTTTAAAATGCTTATATTATTCATTCACTCAATCCAATAGATTGCAAAAATAAGATAAATTACAAATTTTAAATAACTTTACAAAAACAATCTAAATTAAGATTGCCAGGCCTGATTATGAACATTGAGGTTCTTGCTATGGGTCATCATTATACGTAAAACAGTGCTTTTTAAAGTATAGCATCGCAGTTAAATTATTTTGAATAAAGTAAGAGTAACGTAAGTTTTGATCCAAGCTTATAACAAGAAATTTCACATCTTCGGCTCGGAGAAGACAGCAATTATAAATTTGCAGAGGTGAGCAAGCTTCCTTCCAAAATAAAAGGTTGACATCAACAGCCTAAGATCAATTCGCCTTGATGTCTTAGCCAAGCTTAATTCTTACTTACTAAAATCATTTTCTAAATTCCAACAGTTATTGAAGACACGTAATTAGTAAAAAGTAAACACAAAACTGGGTCTATAACACTGCTCTGTGGTACTCGTGCATGGTTAGAACCTAAGTCAAAATACTCTTCATTTTTTATAACAACAAAATGTCTACTACTAAAGTAGGAATAGAGATGGAAACATTGAGGGAGATTTATCTGTGTACAGTAAACCAATGTGCTATGCATTGAGAAAGAACTGACAGATGTCGTTAAAAGCCACTAAGAGACATCTTTGGGAGTTTTGGAAGTTTAAATCCAGTTTATAAGTCTATGTATTTGTTCGACAGTGTCACGTTTAATTCTAAAACCCAAATTGGCAATCTACGTTAACTATTGTTAGTAATGCCTTAGTATAAATTTTTTCAAAAACTTTGCAAAGTAAAGGTAAATCAAGTTTGAAAAAGATGTGTTTACACCACACTAGTCTCCGATCTAACTGCATACCAAGAAATTTCATCTCGTCCTGACATAGGTTGCAGTTATTAATCTGTACAAGTGAGGAAGTTTCTTATCCAAGTGAAAACGTGATATGTATGGACTTAGATGAGTTTACTTTCGCACCTTGTTTTCTCAACTAATCTTGAATCGTTGCTTTCTAAGTTAAAAGAATTGTTGAAGGCAAGGCATTAGTTTAAAGCAAATAGAAAACTGCCCAATACATTGCCCTGCGATAATCCTACATAGATGGAACAGAAGTCAAAGTATATTCATTATTTTCTTTCACAACAAAATGTATTTTACTAAAGTAGAAATAGAAAATAAAACATTGAGGTAGGTTTATCCTCATTTTGTATAGTAAAGCAATATGTTATACTCTGCAAAAGGACTGATAGATGTTAAAATATGCTGAGTGATATCTTTCGGAATTTGGAAATAATATAAGTTCAGGAAAGATGTGTTCACATCATACTAGTCTTCAATCTAAGTGCATACCATGAAATTTCACCCCTCCAGCTTGAGGTAGGATGCAATTATTAATTTGCAAAAGTGAACAAGCCTTCTTTTGAAGTAAAAACTTGGCAAACATAGATTTAGATATCAATTTGCCTTCATACTTCGTTTTCTTAGCCAAGCTTGATTCGCTAGTAAAATCGTTTTGTAAGTTCCAGCAGTTATTGAGGCAGATGAGGATTAAAGCAAATACAAAACTGAACCTAAAACAAAACTCTGTGGTACTCCTTCATGGGTAGAACATATGTTAAAGTATTCATTATTTTCTTTGACAATAAAATGTTTAGTACTAAAATAGGAACAAAGAAGGAGATAATGCGGGAGGTTTGTCTTCATTTTGTACAGTAGACAAGCGTGTAAAACTTTGTCAAAGGGCTGAACGATGTTGCCAAAAGTTTCTGAGTGACATATTTTGGAATTTGCCACGTTTTAATCTTACAACTTTATGAATTTGTTTAATTTCGAAATCAAAATTGATAATCTGCAACAATACATTGGTAATTTCATAACATACATTTCTTCGCAAACTTTGAAGAACCAAGATAACACCAAAGGATCCGTAAGAGATCTAACTAGCTCAAACTAATGATCTTTGGCTTCTTATAAGGTTCAGTGCTCGTACAATTTTCTAAATATTTGAGAAGTAACCAGTCGAAATTATTGCATTGTAACGCTCATTATTGTTGGTTTTGGCTGCCTACTTTCGGTGTCTCCACAGCATCTTTTTCAATTATACGTTGAACAATTTCACCAAATTATTATAAAAAGCAGTTCAACCGTCTTTAACATCAGCAAATTTATTAAGAAACCTTCAAACAACGGCTAACTCGTGAACAAAAAAACATAATCGACCCTGCAGAAGTTGTAACGTTGATTAATTAGTTGCTAGATCAAAAACTATATATTATATGCTATATCAAACGGCGACAGTTCATATTGATAAACTGTTTTTGACATAATCACTGATGATTGATATGTAATCCCTTTCCACATTAAATTTCGTATTGTGTATACGAATTTCGACAACGAACGCACACTGAGTGTGCGTTTTGGCTTTCAGCGACACAGTTCATGTGCAGAATTTGTTTTCGTACAGGTATTCTGCCGTAGTTCTTCCAGGTGCGACACTGTTCAATTATCTACTGATGATGACAATGCAGTTGTCGAAATACGTATACAGAATACGAAATTTAATGTGGAAAGAGGTTATATATCAATCTTCAGTGATTAACTTAATCAACCACAGGCTCCATCAAAATCACTTTGTTTTCGACATATCTTTTGTGGATTAATAGTTACTACACTATAATGTATAGTATATCATGATTATACACGCTTAAGTGGTTACATTTACTTTTTATTGATCATGTTGACTTGAATCGTGTATTTTCAAGTGACCATAGATAGTATACACATAGTGCGTGCTAGATCTTTGGGCTTATTTTTAATCAAACAACAAAACTATGAAATATCTACTTATAGAACAACTTGTATGCGAATTAATAAGAATTTCTACATTTACGTTTATACTGCGTAAGCAATTATTTAATTATTTCACCAATTGCAAAGTTATATTTCCAATATTTCAATCATTAATTCTAATAAAGGATGTTTCAAATTGCACGGTTTTTCTTAAGAATAAATAAAACATAAATGGTGCACTGAATTTGTCTGGGTATGTGGACATCTAAAAAGTGTGATGTATGACATTTATAAAAATGGCTTCGTACACGGTACAACAACGTGCTCAAATTGTTGAATTATTTTGTGAAAATCAGCGCTCTGTGAAAAGAGTTTTTAGAAAATTACGCGAATTTTATAGTTTACATAATCGTCCATCTCAAAGCACTATTGTCGAATTATTAAAAAATTTCAACAGACCGGCTCCGTGGAAGATCAAAAATCTGAAAAATACAGTCGTAGCGGTCGTTCACAAGAAAATATTGGTTTGGTTCGTGAAAGCGTTGCTGAAGACCCTAAAATGTCCATTAGACGACGTTCACAACAACTTGGACTTAGAGGATCAATAACATAGCGTATTTTACACAAGGATTTAGTTCTAAAGGCATATAAGGTTCAAATAACACAGGAACTGACGCCATTAGATCATTTAAAACGTCGTTCGTTTGTCAATTTTATCAATAAACAACCAGCTTTAATTTGGCACGTAGACTTCCGCAGTCGTGGTCCATGCTATCTGCTTCTGGGTTTCCGGGCTGGAACCGCGTCACTAGTATATCTGCCGACGTTTCGTACCCATTTGTATGGGACATCTTCAGGGCTGAACTACTGCACTGAAACTGGAACACCAGCTTTATTTTTCTCAAGAAAATAATGTTTTCCGATAAGGCACATTTTCAACTTAGTGGCTATGTTAATAAACAAAATTACCGTATCTGGGGTGAGGAAAATCCACGAATTATTCATGAGAAACCTATGCATCCTAAACGAGTTACTGTTTGGTGTGCATTATGGTCAGGTGGTGTAATTGGACCTTACTTCTTTGAAAATGCTGCTGGTGAAGCTGTAACTGTCAATGGTGATCGATATCGTCGGATGATAACCGATTTTTTGTGGCCTCAATTAATGAATATTGATCGAGAGGATATGTGGTTTCAACAGGACGGCGCTACATCTCACTTTGCACACGAATCAATTGACTTATTGAGAGAAAAATTTCCTGGACGTGTAATCTCAAGAAACGGTGATGTTAATTGGTCACCAAGATCATGTGAAAAGTCAGGTTTACAAAAACAATCCACAATTAATTCCTGCTTTGAAAGATGAAATTATTCGTGTTATGCAAGAGGAGGCCGTTTGGTTGATTCCAAATTATGTGTTTTATTTATTCTTTAAAAAAACCGCTAAATTTGAAACACGCTTTATTATAAGCTATATCAAACGGGGACAGTTCATACTAATAAACTGCTTTTGACATATATTTTGTGGAAGTAAAAATGTTAATAGTTACTACACTATAATGTATAGTATTACGTGATTATACAAGCTTTACGTGGTTGCATTTACTATTTATTAATCATGTGGACTTAAATCGTGTATTGTCAAGTGACAATTGATAGCATACATATAATGCATGCTAGATCTTTGGGATTATTTTTAATCAAACAACAAAACTATGAAATATCTACTTATAGGACAACTTGTATGTGAATCCATTAAAAATTTCTACATTTACGTTTATACTGCGTAACCAATTATTTAATTATTTCACCAATTGCAAAGTTATATTTCGAACATTTCAATCATTAATTCTAATACTTTTACTTCATTGACGAGACAGGAAACGATTGTTGTTCGTCGAAATTCTTTCTAAAGCAATAAATCTTTTATTTCATCTGCTGCAATTAAATTTTATTTAGCAGTTCGGTAAAAGTTCTTTAAAATACTCAAACCGGAACCTCCATTGATTTTTTTTACAACTGTTTACCTTCGAACAAACGAATGAATTCAATCAACTCCGTGCCTGTCCATAAATCAACGTATTAACCGTTCTTTGCTATGGAATAAGTTCGAAAAGCTTAATGATAGAAAAGATAAGAGATCAACAGAGACATCTCGACGAGTCTGTTTGCCTAGGAAGCTAATTGAGGCGCCTCCTTTTATTGCAGGTACTTATTGACCGGCCAATGTTTGCAATCCGTATGGATCTCGAGTTTCGCCTAAGTAAATGTTGTTTTACAACATTTATTTGTATGAATAATAAATGTTAGCTTAACTGGTAAACGTTCTAAGAATAATTGATTTAATTTTGATTTAGTGAATTACAAACTTTGTCAAAATATTTTACTTGAAAACTAATTAACCCATTAACGCCCTCTGTAGTATAAATAGTACACAACTTCAAATTAAAATAAAAATTATATTATGTAGTTTGTCACTGTGGCTAGGATTTTTACCTGTCAGTAATAATACAGGTGGCCCAAAATTACCGAAGGGGTTTGAATTCCTTATAACTTCTTTTATTATATATTTTTTTTAATTTCTTTTTAGTATTTTGTAAAGAAGACTTGGGGAATTTAAAATAAAAGAGTACACAATTGAACAACGTGCTCAAATCGTTGAATTTAATTTCTCAAATCAACTGACTTGTTGTTTTGACTCAGCGTGCATATCGTCGTTATTTAATGTGCGGGTTGGACGCTCAGAGTCAACAATAAACTGTCTGGTTGCAAATTTTCGACAACGAGGAGCAGTAAAGAGCCTTCCTGGTGTCAGCAGACAACGAACGGTGCACACAGATGACAATATTGAACGGGTACAGGAGAGTAAGATGGAGAAACATCAACCAGAAGACGTTCGACACAACTTGACCTCTCACGAGGGTCGCTGCAGAGAATTTTGCATACAATAAGAATGTTTCCATGCAAAATTAAGGTTGTCCAAGAATTGTAACCGACAGATTACCAGCAACGACTTGATTATGCAATTTATTTCCGGCAAAACGCAGAAGAAAATCATAATTTTATTCATAATTTAATTATGAGCGACGAAGCCCATTTCCAATTAAATGGGTTCGTTAATAGGCAAAATTGCAGGATATGGACTACGGAAAATCCAAGAGTAGTTCAACAGCGACAATTACACCCACTTAAGTATACTGTCTGGTGCGGTGTTTCGTCGAAAAGATTAATTGGCCCATATTTTTTTGAAAATGAACACGGTGTCGCCATTTCCATCACTGGTGTTCGATATGGGACAATGTTGGAAAATTTTTTAAGGCCAGCCGTGGAAAACCATCTGCAAGTATAGTTCCAACAAGATGGAGCCACAGCGCATACTGCGATGGACACAATAGCTCTTTTACGCGACATCTTTGGTGAACGAATTATTTCGCGCACAAGCGATTTTAATTGGCCTTCGCGTTCGCCGGCTTTAACCGCTCCAGACTTTTTTCTTTGGGATTATTCGAAATGAAAAGTCTATATTAATAAGCCTAGAACCATCCAACAATTAAAAAACAATATATGCGACGAAATCGACAACGTAACACCTGAAGTTTTGCGAAAGGTTATGGAAAATGGTTTGGAAAGAGCACGAATATGCGAAGCAGAAAATGGCCACCACTTGCGAGATATAATTTTTCATAATTAAATTTAAAAAATTCTGCATTAATATACTGTATTAAAAAAAAATTTATAACTATGTCTTAAATAAAAAGTTATAATGAACTCAAACCCCTTCGGTAATTTTGGGCCACCCTGTACAACTATGTACAAAAAAAATCATAGTTAAAAAATTAAAATGAGGGGACTCCCGGTTTTTGCAAGCGATTTGTTTCGTATTGGCAGCAGAGTACTTATTTAGATTATTTTACAAGATTTGGCTGTATAAAGTGTTAAAAAGCATTTTTTTTATTCTACAACACTACACTTTAATAAAAAATAGATAAAACGGATTTATTCATGTAAAGTTATTCGCGCTGTAGCATATGAAGTGTTGTTGCACTAACTTTAGCACCCTGGTCGCTTGAGGTAAAATAAAGTAGTACAGTGAAGGCATATTTATTTGCGTACTGTGCTTCCGAATTGAAGTTTTTACTCGTTTTTTATGTTTTATTTTCAATTAGTGACCTTTTATTAACGTTCTTAACGGAAAAATTAATACAAAAAAATGGCAAGCCGATATACTTTTACACACAACAATAACTATTTTTTTACGTAAGCATTCGTGAGGCGACTTAAGATCTTTGTCCGTCAGTATTTGCTTGAATAGGAAAAGGAACCACGGAAAACCTTCCGGGACAGGAGGTCATCGGGTTCGAACGCGAGACCTCCGGCATGATAAGCCAGTGGCTTACCATGCAGACCAATTTTTTAAAGTAAGTTTTTGTGTGGAGGTCTACGAGGATAGTTTGACAAGTAGTGAGAATGACACATAGGTGGCGCTCTAATTGGTAAAACAAATTCACTGTAATTTAGGTTGGCTATTTATATGTTTACATTCCGATATTTAGATAAAACGGTTGATTAGTTTATTTTCGACAGATGATTGAAAAAGAAGGAACACGTCGTTTTGTCGTCGTTTGGAAAAAGCAGAGTATCGTGCGGTGATTAAATACTTCGTAATTAAAGGTATGAAAGCTACCGAAATAAAAGATGAGTTACGGGAAACGTTAGGTGAATCTGCTCCATCATCCGCCACAATAAGTAGATGGGTAAATGAATTTAAACGTTGTAGAACAAGCTGTGTTGATGAAGCGCGTTCTGGGGCACCCAAAATCGTGACTTCTAAGGAAATGATAATAAAAATCCATAATATTATTACGCAAGATCGACGACTCAAAGTGAGAGAGATAGCAGACATGGTAAACATTTCAACAGAACGCGTACACCAGATTTTAACGAAAGAATTGTGCCTTTCCAAGCTTTCGGCAAGATGGGTGCCGCGATTGCTTACGACTTCAAAAGTTCACTCGTTTGCGCATTTCGAATGAGTGTTTGGACCTTTATAAGCGGAATCCGGTTGATTTTTGTAGGCGATTTGTTACTTGCGATGAAACTTGGATACACTACAGTACACCCGAAACTAAACAACAGTCGAAACAATGGTTAGAATGTGGTTCTGCACTTCCAAAGAAAGCGAAAACCACTTTATCGGCAAACGAGGTGATGGCATCAATTTTTATGAATCAAAGGGCATTTTGCTCATTGATTACCTTCAGAAAGGTGGCATAATAAACGGACAATATTATGCACAACTTGTACAAAAATTAAATGTTGAGATTCGTGCTAAACGGCCAGGAATGGCAAAGAAGATTCTGTTTCACCAAAACAACGCTCCCTCGCATACCAGCACAGTTGCGATGTCCAAAATCTACAAGTTGCATTTCCAATTAGTACCGCATGCGCCTTATTCGCCGGATCTAGCCCCTTCCGATTTCCACCTTTTTCCAAAATTGAAAACGGCACTAATTGGAAAGAAATTTTCGTCTAACGACGAGCTTATCATCTTCGTAAATGAGTATTTTGCAAGCCTTCCGGAATCGCATTTTAGAGACGGCATAAGGGCATTGGAGCACCGTTGGAATAAACGTACTGCTCTTTTAGATGAATATATTGAAAAATAAAAATTATTTTGTATTTAAAAAATTCGTTTTTCGTCTCCATTCTCACTACTTGTCAAACTACCCTCGTAGTAGAGTACTTCGCAAGTCTTCTGTATAGTTTTACCGGAAGTCAATGTTTATTACTGGACTTATTTCCAAGTTATTTCAACAACTTGTACAACTTGTTTTAGATATTATCTATTTATTGTTGCTTCATTTAATACTCGTATATTAAAGACCAGATTCTAAGTTTCATAATCGCCTATGTTACGAAACAAAATAAATGTATTAAGAAATACAATTAAGTGAATTATTTATTGTAATTTACTTGTATTCTATACCTAAACAGTTCTAGAAATAACGCGTTATGTGTATGAAACAATTACTTTCTTTTTTTTACATTTACCGTTTCATAATTGTATAATCGACAATAGGTTAATTATGCAATGTATATATCGACGATATGTTATTTTTCCTGAAATAAACGATTACTTACCATAATATGTAGATATATTAGTTGTACACATATCAAAGTATTGTATTAGATTTACATTTAATAGTTTCTAACATTTATATCTACGTTTTTTTAATAAAATATTTGGTTTACTATTTGTGATTGTATTTTTAATATTGAAATAGCAATGAATATATAAAAGACAAAGTTGTATTGTTTATCAACAATGTAAAATAAATTAAAAATAAAAATATAAGCAATTACATAATGTGGTTCTGTTTCCTTAAAATTTGTAAGATCTCCCAATATTTTTTATTCAATTTGCTTTGCAAATAAGCAACTGGGCCTGTAATTTACTTATTTTTGCTTAAACGTACATTCGCGGATCCAACGTTTTGCTCTTAATATCAACATCTTCTTCTGAATCTGGTAGTTTTATAGCAAATTTCGAGAAAAGTTGTAGTATGAACAGCAAAACATTGATGATTGATTGCAAAGACTACGCGACGAAACTTGGAGAAAGATTGTACCATTATACGAAGGTGGTCCCAGGAGTACCCGACCCAACAAAGAAAACACAACAATTTTGGTAAGAAATATGTTTATGTTTCAACATAATCTCCTTTCAGCTCTGTACACTTTTCCCAGAGAGGTTCGATAAGTTCCATACCCTTCTTATAACAAGAACTGTCTTGCTCCTCAAAATAGCTATTAACTGCCGACATCACTTCTCTATCGTTGGAAGATCTTTGACCATTAAGCCATTTTTTCAAGTTTGGGAACAGAAAATAATCCGAGGGGGCTAAATCTGGCGAATAGGGTGCATGAGGTAGCAATTCAAACTGTAATTCATTAATTTTGGCCATTGCAATAACGGATTTGTGAGCTGCTGTATTATCTTGACGAAACAACACCTTCTTCTTAGCCAAATGCGGCCGTTTTTGCTTGATTTCTTCGCTCAAACGTTGCAATAAGTTCGTATAATACTCGCCGTTGATAGTTTTTTCCTTTTTCAAGATTGTCAATGAAAAGCATTCAACGAGCGTCCTAAAAAACAGATGCCATGACCTTGCCTGCAAATGAAATGGTCTTCCCTTCTTTGGAGCCGGTTCTCCCTTTTGAGTCCATTGTTTTAAATGTTCTTTTGTCTCAGATGTGAAGTGATGGAGCCATGTTTCATCCATGGTGATGGAACGGCGCAAAAATTCTGCTTTGTTGCAGTGAAACTTCGTTAAACACTCAGTTGAAGCATCTTCACTACACAGCTTCCTTATGTCCAAATTTTCAGATAATATGCGATGTACCGCACTTTTTGAAATGCCTACTATGCTCGCGCACTTTCATTCGACAATCATCCAGTACCGCTCTGTGGATTTTCTTCACCATTTCTGGAGTCGTCACCTCATTTGGTCGACCACTGCGATGCTCGCCTTGGCAGCTCGAACGGCCTCCTTTAGCCTCTACTATTCAATATTTGACTGTTGTAAACGAAGGAGCAAACACGCACAGAGTAGAATCCAGTTCAGTTTTTATATCGATTGGGTTGAGACCTTAAAAAAAATATTGTATCACGTAACGATGACCAATTTTCTCCATTTTTACAAATTCATCGAAAACGTTGACTATTGATGGCTGCCAAACAAATACTAAACAACGTGGCGTCTTCGATCTTGGAACATATGCTTGATAGATCGTGTACTTTCTAATACAGTGATATTTTTCAAACTACCTCCATCTCTAGATCAGACCGGGTACTTATGGGACCACCCTCGTATGTGATATATGACGGTGTATATGTAAAAGACAGACTTGTATTGTTTGTCAAGACGGTAAATTAATTTACAAATAAAAATATAAGCAATTACATAATGTGGTTTTGTTTCCTTAAAATTTCGGAAGATCTCTCAATATTTTTTATTTAACTTTCTTTGCAAATAAGCATCTATGTCTGTAATTTACTTATTTGTGATTAAACACATATTCATAGACCCCACGTTTCGCTCTTGATACCACCATCTCCTTCTGGATCTGCTAGTTTGATAGTAAATTTCGAGAAAAGTTGTAATACGAACATGAAAGCATGGATTACTGCAAAGACTACGTAACGAAACTTGGAGAAAGATTGTAAAATTGTACGAGGATGGTCCCAGAAGTACCTGACCCAACAAAGAAAACACAACAATTTTGGAAAGAAATGTATTTATTTTTCAACATAATGTCCTTTCAGCTCTATACACTTTTCCCAGAGATGTTCGATAAGTTCCATACCCTTCTTATAACAAGAACTGTCTTGCTCCTCAAAATAGCCATTAACTGCCGACATCACTTCTTTATCGTTGATCACTGAGCCACTTGTGTAAGTTTGGGAACAGAAAATAATCCGATGGGGCTAAATTTGGTGAATAGGGTGCGTGAGGTAGCAATTCAAACTTTAATTCATTAGTTTTGGCCATTGCAATAACGGATTTGTGAGCTGCTGCATTGTCTTGATGAAACAACACCTTCTTCTTAGCCAAATGCGGCCGTTTTTGCATTATTTCTTCGCTCAAACGTTGCAAGAAGTGCTCATAATATTCGCCGTTGATAGTTTTTTGTTTTTCAAGATTGTCAATGAAAAGAATTCCACGAGCATCCTAAAAAACAAATGCCATGTCCTTGCCTGCTAATGAAACGGTCTTCCCTTCTTTGGAGCCGGTTCTCCCTTTTGAGTCCATTGTTTTAAATGTTCTTTTGTCTCGGGTGTGAAGTGATGGACCCATGTTTCATCCATGGTTATGAAACGGCGCAAAAATTCTGCTTTTTTGCTGTGAAACTTCGCTAAACACTCAATTGAAACATCTTCACGACACTGTTTTTGCTCGAAAGTTAGCAAACGCGGCACCCATCTTGCACACAGCTTTCTCATGTCCAAATTTTCAGATAACATGCGATGTACCGCACTTTTTGAAATGCCTACTATGTGTGCTAGCTCACACACTTTCAGTCGACGATCACCAAGTACCGCTTTGTGGATTTTTTCACCATTTCTGGAGTCGTCACCTCATTTGGTCGACCACTACGACGCTCGCCTTGGTAGTTCGTACGGCATCGTTTAAACTCTACTACCCAATATTTCAGTGTTGTAAACGAAGGAGTAAACTCGCTCAGAGTAGAATACAGTTCAGTTTTATATCGGTTGGGCTGAAAGTATTGTATCACGTAACGATGCCCAATTTGCTCCATTTTTACAAATTCATTGAAAACGTTCACTATTGATGGCTGCCAAACAAATACTAAACAACGTGGCGTCTTCAATTTTGAAACATATGCTTGATAGATTGTGTCCTTTCTAGTACAGTGATATTTTTCAAACAACTACCTCCATCTCTATGTCAGACCGGGTACTTATGAGACCACCCTCATATGTCATATATGACGATGAATTTTGTTTGTCAAGACTGTAAATTAATTTAAAAATAAAAATATAAGCAATTACATAATGTGATTCTCTTTCCTTAAAATTTTGGAATATTTTTTATTCAATTTTCTTTGCAAATAAGCAACTGTGTCTGTAATTTACTTATTTGTGCTTAAACACACATTCACAGACCCAACGTTTCGCTCTTAATACCGCCATTTTCTGGATTTGCTAGTTTGATAGCAAATTTCCTTGTAATATGAACAGGAAGGCATGGAGTACTGAAAAGACTATGTAACGAAACTTGGAGAAAGATTGTATCATTATATGTCATATATGAAAAATATAGACAAAATCCGTTATAACTTATTTAGTAACTCAATATCACACCTACATTAGTAACTTATAACAAAATTGACTTTTATAGTATTTCCAATCCAATCTAATTTATCCAAGTGTAGATATTTACAGCATACGTAATAGACACATATATCTCGACTAATTAAAAATACTATCGCGATCTCGAAGGAGTATTGAACTTCACGAGCGAGTGCGAAAGTCTCTTAGTTTACCGTTTTAGACAAGCACTCGCCCGTTAAAATTGTTTTTGTCGTGTGCCTTATCTTTCGGAAATAATAACTGGGATTAATTTAAGATATCGCAATTGCAAAAGTGAGAACCGCTTCACCAAGTTTTTTAAACGTAAATTTACACGATTCGAAAACTGATGACAATTCCTTTTTGATAATTGTACTACATATTTACAGGGTATTTCAAAAAGAATATACTTATTTCGAATGCATATATTTATTAAACTTTAAGACATACGTATATGAAACTTTACACACATATTTACGAACCCCTCAAGTTCAGATTACAGATGTTCAATATGTCCTCCATTAGCTACACGAACAATATCACATCGATACTCAAATTCCTCCCATACTCGGGCAAGCATGTCCTTTGTCACTCATGTTATGACAGTACGGACCATGTTCTTCAACTCTTCCAGGTTCTGTGGGAGTGGTGATACATAAACGATGTCTTTAACGAAACCCCACAGAAAGAAGTCACAGGGTGTCAAATCCGCTGACTGTGGAGCCCAGCTGAGACATTCTAAGTCACCAGCTCCTTGACGACCAATCCAACAGTTCGGTAGAATTTCATTCTGATATTCACGCACTCGGCGACTCCAGTGAGGGGGTGCCCCGTCTTGTTGAAAAACAAAATTGTCTTCGTGCAGCCTCGGAAACAACCAGTTTTGTAACATAGCGAGATACTGCTGACCGTTAACCATGTTTCCATCAAAGAAGAATGGGCCGTAAATAGATATTAGGGATATCGCACAAAACACATTGATTTTAGGCGAATCTCGTACATGTTCAATGGCTGCATGTGGATTCTGTAGACCCCCAATTCGAACAATGTGTTTGTTTACTAGACTACTAACATGAAAAGTCGCTTCATCACTGAACACGATGCGTTGTGCGAAAGTGTTATCATTGTCAATAGCATCATGAATCTCGTTACGAAATGCCACACGTTTCTGTTTGTCATCAGGACGCAGAGCTTGTAACAACTGGAACTTGTACGGCTTCATAACCAATCAACGTCTCAAAACATGCCAAATTGTTGTTGTAGGCAGTTGTAACTCCCGACTGGCGCGACGAATTGATTTTGAAGTATTACGTTGGAAAGCAGTTTGAATTCGTGCAACATTTTCTTCAGATACACGAGGGCGGCCAGGACTCTTTCCTTTACATACATACATATATCCTGTATCTACGAACTGTCGATACCACCTGCGAATGTTCCACTCATTCGGAGGATCAATTTGGTAGCTCAACCTGAAACGTCTTTGCACTGTAATCACGGAATTGCATTTCGCAAACTCGAGAACACAAAATGATTTCTGCTGCGGAGTAGCCATTTTAAACATATGACGGTTACCAAGAAAAACAGAAGACAATTGAGCATCTAGCGGCTATTAAATAAACTAGACTATGTATTCATTTCTCCAATAGCCGAGCCGAAGAGCAACGATCGATAGTTTGGACAAAATAATACGTATATTCTTTTTGAAACGCGCTGTAAATATTGTATCAATAAAATAATTGAAAGAAAATTGCGTAACAAGTAATTAAAGTTAGAATCAAATTCACCAAATATATTATTCGATGCTCATTACGTTCAATAAATGTTCTGATATTCGATTTGTTTTTTGTTATCGAGTCAAAATATAAACAAACTCGTATTACACACTACGCGCACCAATGTTCGTTTCTTTTTCAATGAAACATATGTACAAGAGCCCTCTTTCTAGTTTGATATAGTTATGACTCGACCCAAAAATATGGAAAAAATCTTGCGTTTTAGATTGTGAACCATTTCGTGGTAGCAACTATACCTACCTAACATAGAAAAGAAGATATTTTGGTAATAGCAAACGTAAGTCCTATGAGACACGTGGGGATTTAGGATCTCCTTTAACATTTACGGAAATGTTCAAGCCCCTAGCGTCTGTTTTCAAAACAAATTATAAGAAATCACTCTCCAGGTTTTACCGTCATATAAGCTTTGTCAAGTAATTAGTTGACTTACAACTTATCATTACATATTAGAATCCTAATCTAAAATCAGATCTTGTAACTAATTTGGTTATATGGCCTTTGACTTTAGAATTACTAGTCTTTCAATAAGAGGTTTCATTTTGATATGTAAAAGAAACTAGTATTTTTAAACGAAATCATTGGATGTTTATTTAATTGTAAAGAAGAGAGTATGCCATTAATAATGGTAAACAATGGCAGCCAAATGGCCGCCACGGCTACGCTTGCAGAACCATATTCTTTTCATGAAATTTTCCATCACCAATTCGCACATTTGCGAATCTTTGAAGTCTTGAATCGATTGTGGGCCATTGGCATAGACCTTATCTTTCACGTAGCTCCAAAGAGAAAAGTCAAAAGGTGTTAAATCACAATATCTCGGTGGCCAATTGTGATCGCTTCTTCGAGAAATCACACGGTCAGGAAACTTTTCACGCAAAAGAGCGATGGTATCGTTACTCGTTTGGCACGTAGCGCCGTCTTGATGAAAACAAACGTTGTCCGCATCAATATCTTCCAATTCCAGCCATACAAAATCATTAATCATCGTTCAATAGCGCAATCCATTCACCGTAACCGTTGCTCCAGGCTCATTTTAGAAAAAGCAGGGTCCAATGACCCCACCACACCAAAAACCGCACCAAACAGTCACAAGTTGCGGATGGAGAGACTTTTCAACAATAATTCTTCGGTTTTCCGAGCCCCAAATGCGACAATTTTTGTTAACGTAGTCTTCGAGGTGAAAATGAGCCTCATCACCCAAGATGATTTTTCAATGAAATTCCGGATCAGTTTGATGCATTTCAAGAAACTAATCAGCTAAGACACGACGTTGTTAATGGTCTAAGAGCTTTAGTTCTTGTGTTAACTGAACTTTGAAAATCTTAAGACTTAAGTCTTTATGCAAAATACGATGTCATGTCGTCTGTGGAATGCCCAATTCCAAGGATCGACAAGAAATGGACAAACCTGGGTTTTCTTCAACACTATGGGCTACAACAGCAATATTCTCAGTTGTTCTTGAGCGACGTGCACGAGTTCGATTCTTCACATCACTAACTTGTCCCAACAGCTGAAATTTTCCCACGAATTTTAAAATTGCTGGCCGAGAGCTGCTTCACGACGACCCAAAAATGCTTTAGTTTTGCGAACTTTGACCGCGAAATTTTCACCATTTTTGTAGTGAATTGTAATAATTTCAGTGCGTTTTTGAAGCGTATATTGTTCCATTCTTATTAATGGCGTAGTTTTTACTTGTCGTCTGTCAAGTAGTTACAGGTTGAGTCATGATAACTGTTAAAATGGCGGGCTATTGAATATGAAATGTCTTATTGGAACACCTTTTATATTAAAACAACTAGAATATTCCAGAATAAAGTACTAAATACATATGGTATATATTATCTAATAAATGCTCCATGGAAGGGCTTGCAACGCAATCGAATTGTCAATTTATCATTTCATAGTATCAACATGATCACGGAGGTTCCACGTTAAGAAATGGTAGGTGAAAATTTAATAATGCTTTCAAGTTTATAATCCTCCAATGCATCATATAGTTATCTTGTCCGAGGAAATTCTTTATTAATATGATATTAACTCTCTCAAAACTAGATATTATTTTCCAAAGAAAATTACAACAACTAAAATTTCGTTAGGTTTTAGTTTCTCACCTCACAATTGTTATAGATTACTTTACAAGATTTATACTAGGTTTAGACATGATTTCGCGAAAATAAAACTTTGAAATTGAAATTTATCTTGATATCAAATATGAAATTCCGAAAACTTGCCGAGGTGACGCAGACGAGGTGGTTTCCTGCGAATTTCCATTCGAATGTATTACGCGAATAAACAATATATAAATTATGAGCTTATATACATACAATTCTTTTAGATAATGCCCGAGAGAGATACTAGGAAATGAGGCGCCGCTGATATTTGAATACCTATCTTAGTGATTCAGAATGTTTTAATCGTTCTTTACAAAGCGCATGTTTACTCCTAGTTCAATTTTTTTAAATATACACGATGTTTAAAAAATAAATATTTGGTTATAAAATACAGAAAATATCCTGATATTACAAAAATTCATTTTGAAGAATCGAAATTATTGTCAATTACATATGATGTTGATATCAATAGTTATATATAAACATGTAAGTAAGTTCTTTTTACGATGGAAATTAATGAAAATTATTATTTGCTGCTATTCCATCGTTAATTAAATTCACAGAAATCAATTAAAAATTTCTGCGCTGGAATAGTACTCGAACCTCTACCTGTCGTTTTTTGGACGGCTGTTCTACAAATTAAGCTACCAGGCAGTACAACTTCGAGTCTCTTAATACGCCATAAATTTCAGTATATGGAAACAGATCTAATATTTATTTTAAAACTCGCAGTCAAGTTATTATGACAGGTTTTTTTTCATTTGTTTAGAAACAGTGCGCAATATCGTGAAAAATTTGTGATGAAAAGAGAATTTTGTAACTTGAATGAAACAATTTGTTAATTTACGATGCATCTATTACGGTCATGACATAAAATTAATTATTACGTTAACCTGGTTTGATGAAGCTGTGCGCTAATCGTAATCAGAAGAAATTTATTAAAATAAAGTAAAAATATTTGCATAAAATCAAACTTAAGAATTCTCGGATAATTTAAACGCGATTCATTATTTTCAACGTTTTTTGTGGCATGGACTTCGCATATATATTAATTCTTTATATAAATCTGCCGCTAAATGTGTATATGGATATATCGCTTATTTGCAAATAAATATTTTCGCCTCGAGAGGACATTCTAACATGCTCGTGTGCACATTATATAGTTACAAGCTTAATTATATTAGATAAGGTTCATGCAGGAGCCTCTCTTAAAACAATAAAAAAATACGTAATATGTAAGTACCTATCAATAACGCATACCCTTAATGAAGATTCGTTTCCGCTTAATCACAGATTATGAAACCTCCGTCGATAATCAGCTCAGTAGGCGCTTGTAGAATCTACGATCGAGAAGGGAGAAAGCAGCAAAAGCGGATCGGTCCTAGCTTTGCAAAAAGAAAAAGGTCGATTCGACTCACGATCCCCCAAACCGTTCTTTGAAAAATGCCAATCCTGTCTGCCTTCTATTAATAAATAGATCTAATAAAATTTGCCATTAGCTTTCGATTATTTTCACCAGAAATGTTAAAATTACTTTGTACGAAGAAAAAGCTGTGTATGTTCAGAAGTTATAGCAAATCTATCAATAACGTTGAGTGGTGCGTTAATTTTGAATACGAGTTTATCGTTAATAAATAGTAAAATTTGTAATATGCTAGTGTTTATTTACGTTAAAGTTGATTGTGTCTCAACTGTGTTTTGTGGGTTTTT
This sequence comes from Dermolepida albohirtum, assembly GCA_031893035.1. Taxonomy (NCBI): domain Eukaryota; kingdom Metazoa; phylum Arthropoda; class Insecta; order Coleoptera; family Scarabaeidae; genus Dermolepida; species Dermolepida albohirtum. The sequence goes on from JAVIWB010002328.1 coordinate 44,271, forward strand.
TATACAAATGGTATTAAGAAAGTTTTGCAATACAGCTTTGTTTATTTAATATTTTCAAAGTAACTTTTTCTACACTCAATACACCTCTCCATCCTCCGAATCTTTAAAACAGTTCTGCCAAGTTTCTCTAGGGGTAAAGCACACTCGTTGTCCCAAGCCCGCAGAAGGTCCTCATCACTGGAAAACCGCCTCCCTTCTAGCTTCATTTTCACATGCGGGAACAGTGCAAAGCCGCAGGGAGCAAGATCTGGACTGTAGGGAGGGTGCTCGAGAAGTTTCAATCCTGTCGCGGTCAAATATTCGGTGTAGACTGTAGCGCGGTGAGCTGGAGCATTATCGTGATGGAGGAACCAGGTGTCCATTCTTGACTTTGGCTGTAGGTTCTTCATAGATCCAATGACTTTAGGCAGGCACTGTTCAGTATACTACTTAGCTGTGACTGTCTTCTGTGTGTCTAAAGCGACGCAATTTCTTCTATACAGATCGGGATTTTCTGTCCTCATCTTAAAAAACCCAAACTTTGTTTTGAGCTTTGGTCGGCACTTCGTAATAGTACAGCCAAGTCTCGTCACTTGTCACGATATTGTTCACATACCGAAATTGTCTCTTATTAAACTTTTTCAGCATCTCCCAGCACCAAGTCACACGTCGTGTCATCTGTTGTTCAGTCAGTCGATGCGGCAGCCAGAGAGAACAAAGTTTCTTCACATGCAAACGATCATGCCGAATCGAACAAATTGCTGGTGCATTTAGGCCTGAAGTATCCTCTATCTGTTGGTAGGTCACTCGCCTGTCCTCACCAAGGATTTTCCTCACAGTAGCAACGTTTTCCCTCGTAATTAACGTTCGCGGCCTTCCCGGTCTCTCAGCATCCTCCACAGTTAAATTTCCCCTTTGGAATTCTCTATATCGTTGAATATCGTTGTGCGATGTGAACAAACATCACCTAGTGCAAGAGCCATTTCTTCGAAGCACTGGTCTATGTTTAAACCACACACGAAATTATAACGCAAAACTGCCCTTATCTCATTTCGTCACCACGATGCTATCGCAAGCACTTTACACTCTCACTGCTAATGAATAACTGAGCCCATTGACATGGCGCGGCGGCTACTATGCACGTATGAACATGTCTCAACATGCAGCAACAAGCGGCTTCCTACGATTCATTGTTGCGTCATATTGCAAAACTTTCCTAGTATCCTTTGTATGGGTATGTTTTGTAGTTTATATTTTAGTTTATTATTATACATTATGGTTATATTTTCACAGCTGTGAGGTGAATGATAACTCTTTCTTTGTTTTCTGCATATTTGTTAGATTACTTTGGGTTTCTGTTGATTTTAAATAAATAAAAAGTAAATAAATAAAAATTTAAGGTAAATTCCGGAAGTTTCAATTTTAAAAACGATAGATTTCTACCCGACCTATTTATTATTCCATTTAATTTTTTTTCAAATAATGACATAATTAAAAAAGAAGTATGTAACTACATCTGTAATAATCAGAACCCAAATTATTTTTATTGCATTTTACTGCATTGGCGAGTTACGCACAAACATTGTAAACAATATTACATCTTCCAAGCATTTATATTTATAAATTCGATTAAGTACCATCTTACGTGATCCACAAATCCCTTTCAGACAGATAATATTGCTACTTCTATCACGGCTTATCCATCGAAAAACTCTTCTGGCGAGTAAACGAATACCCTTACCAGACAATAGGAGATAAAGTGGCGCTGAGAGAGTAAAAACAAAAGGAAAATAGACGATGGAAAGAAAAAGAAGTAACCGATGCCGGTGTTTCACTTATCTTCGCACAGAAGGAAAAAAATATATTAGTCTTGCGATGTATGTCTGGAAATGGTATACAGACACACTCACACACATATTGCGTGAGTGTACGAGTAATATATCGCCTTTGGTCATGTAGTCACGGGTATACACTGGATCAGATTATTAAATTGAATATTCTATTTACGGAATCGAAATTGTTTATTTATTATGTTTCTTGATCGGAGATTTTCGACGAGCGAGGAAAAAATTTCAGATTGAAGAGGTTTAGATTTGGCAATTCTACAGGTGACCACGAGAAGTATTAACATTTTGAAAACAGCAAAACGGTGTTAATTTTTTAAACAAAAAATATATTTACTTTTCTGACATGTTTGTTAGGATATGCCATTTAATTTAACTTGCAAAAATAAGGTCAGGAAGCTGACGGCCGTCTTCTCTGATTCAGTTTTCAATTCTGTTGAGGAAGCTCTGCCATACTAGCTGTAGTGTCTCCTCGGTGATTAGTGCCACCTCTTCACGAATTGCCTCTTTCAAATCTTCCAAATTACGAGGTTTGCGTTGAAAAACTTTCTCCTTCAAATGTCCCCACAAAAAAAAATCGCAGATGTTGAGGTCGGGAGAACGAGGAGGCCAGGGCACATCTCCAAATCTTGAAATGACATGACCTGGGAACAAGTTTCGCAGCAACGTCATCGAAACTCTTGCTGTGTGTGCAGTAGCTCCATCTTGCTGAAACCATATGTCCTGTTGCAGGTTGAGCATCTGCAGTTGTAAGAAAAAAAATCGTTGATCATACGCACGTACCGATTCGCGTTCACTGTCACCGCAACTCCATCCTCTTCAAAAAAGAAGGGGGCAATAACATGTTGTCTCGACACCGCACACCATACAATCACACGAGGCGAATGGCGAGGTTTCGCATGAAGCTGTCTTGGGTTTTCCTCTACCCAGTATCTGCAGTTCTGTTGGTTCACTGTCCATTTAGGTAAAAGTGAGCTTCGTCGCTCATGAAAATCAGAACGTCAGGCTCATCGTGAAGGAGAACTTGCATTTGAGTAGCGAAATCCAACCGTTGGGGGTAGTCAGTTTCTTTTAACTCCTGTACACACACAATCTTGTAAGGATGAAGCTTGAGATCCCGTTTCAAAATTTTTCGGACCGACTCACGTCCCATGTGTAATGAAGATGCGTGCCGTCGAGCTGAACGACCAGGACTCCTAATCATTGCTGTTCTCACTCTGTCAATGTTCTCCGGAGTCCTCACTGTTCGCGTAGCGCCTAGTGGTTTCTTCCCCATAATGTTGCCTGTGGACCGAAAACTTGTAACCCATTTCATAATCGTTGGTCGGGTAGGTACGGCTCCATGCCGTCCAACGTTAAAATGAATGCGAAAATCACGCTGAGCCGCTACCACTGAATCATTGTTTCTTACATAAGAATCGTACGTAAACACGAGATGTTGAACTGTCCACGGCTCCATTGCGACTGGAATACCCAAATGGCCACTGCTTGGGAGGTGAATGACAGCCCCCCCCCCTGATTTGCCGAGGCCGAGTATAGTCGCATCAAAAATGTAAATACATCCCGTGGTCACCCTTTACCCTTTATCAGACTTTTTTGCCAAATCATCAACCTATATGTTTATTTAATAGTATTTATTGCCCAACAATAAAGCGATACCAATACTAGGACAATAAGTATATGCAAAAAACCACGATATATTTGATACTTATTAGTAATTGCATTTCGTCTGCATGAGTTCAACCAAATGTGAGTTATTATTACATATCCACAAGAAGGAACTAAAAAATTTTGTACCCAATAATGAAAGAAAAGTCTTCCGATTTTTTCAATGAAATTTTCACTTTCCACTTCGAGGAACTTGATCCACCTGTCCTCACAGTAACTGTATTCCATCAAAACGAAAATATTTCTATTGTTCTTCAAAATTGGTATCATTATTCTCTTTCAATGGGTTGCCAATTACAAAATAACGTCATTCGAGAAGCTTTTCCAAATTTTTAAATAAAAAGAAGTCGGATGGACCAAATCCAGACTATATCGTGGGACATTCATCTCAGAAAAGTTAGAAAATCAGTTGAACTTTAGTTGTATTGTGAACTTGTGCGTTGTCATTACGAAGAAGAGCTCTTTTGCTACGCAACCCTGGATGTTAGGCTTGCATCTACTAAAAACCTCACTTTGTCAAGGTGAAGACTACATCCTGAAACCGCTGTTTACATGATTTTAGGATGGCACCTTATAATTAACCTTCATTGGCTACCACGGTCTCACTTTTCTTCATTTTCAACATCCTCTCCACAAGCCTGGCGATCTCCTGCCAGCGATTGTTCCCAGACAACATCTCCTAAGAGCCTACTTCCTCTTGTATCGCGTCTCTGTACTCGGCCCACGTCTAGCACTCGAAGAAGGCGTGTTGAGCATTGTCTTCTACAGAGTCCTGATACTGACTCATTCTGGCCAAGTACGTATTGAAGAATCCGTGTCCGCTAACGAACTGTGTAAGATAACACATGGATCAATAAGTCCCGAGACTAACAATGAAAACAACATTTTTTTTGCAAAATTTTTTTTTATTCATCAACATAATCACCTTTTAGGGTGATACAATGGTTCCAACGCTTTTCCAATTTTTCAATACCATGTTTATAAAAAAATTTATCTTTCGCTTCAAAATAAGCTTCAGGTTCAGCGATGACCTCCTCATTTGAGCCAAATCTTTTTCCCTGGAGCATTTTTTTAAGATCAGCAAAGAGCCAGTAGTCACTGGGGGCTAAATCTGGCGAATATGGGGGGTGGGGAAGCAGATCAAAACCCAATTCGTTCAATTTTGCCATTGTTTTCATCGACTTGTGGCAGGGTGCATTGTCTTGGTGAAAAAGGATTTTTTTTCTCTGCATGTGCGGTCGTTTTTTTGCGATTTCCTCCTTCAAAAGCACCAGTAAGTCAATATAATAATCACTGTTGATCGATTTACCTTTTTCGAGGTAGTCAATGAAAATCACGCCATGTGTATCCCAAAAAAACTGACGCCAGGACTTTGCCAGCTGACTGCTGCGTTTTCGGACGTTTCGGACGGCTTTCGCCAGCTGTGCGCCACTCAGATGACTGCCGCTTCTACTCTGGAGTGTAGTGATGTATTCATGTTTCGTCCATGGTCACGTAACGACGCAAGAAATCTTTTTTGTTGCGAGTAAATAGCGATAAACAGCTTTCTGAATCATCGACTCGTTGCTGTTTTTGTTCCATCGAGAGCAATCGCGGCACCCACTTGGAAAAAACCTTTTTCATGCTCAATTTTTCATGAAGGATAGTAAATACACTTCCATATGATATCTGTGTCATCTCAGCAATCTCACGGAGCTTCACTTTACGATCTTTCATTATAATTTTTGTCACTTCACTCACATTTTCCGGTGTAACGGCTTCCACAGGTCTACCCGAGCGTTCCGCGTCATTTGTGTCGGTACGACCACGTTTAAACTCGGCAAACCACCGACAAATCGTTGCTTTTGATGGACAAAAGTCCGGGTAACATTTTTCAATCCATTGTTTTGCTTGCGTGGTGTTTTTACCCATTAAAAAACAATGTTTTATCAGAACACGAAACTCGTTTTTTTCCATTGTTTAAACAAACTACAAAACGACTTTACTCCAACCTCGATAACTCAGCTGTTTCTGGTCCGATCGACTTAAAATTTTGACACGTTTCAAGCAAAGGTTAGTACTCTAGAAAGACGTGGTTACTGGTCTACTACGAGCGCCATCTATGGGTTAGTCTCGGGACTTATTGATCCATGTGTTAGTAGTTTACCTTACCGTGGTCGCGGTCTATCTACTCCGTGATGTCACGGATCATTTCCACCTGCCGTTATTATATTGGCGTATATTTCTGGCACTTCCTCAACCTAAGGCCAGGGAACGTTTCGCTCAACCCACATATCTGTGAATTTGAGCTTGGACTGTACATGGCTGATATCGTACGGTTTTATTATCCATAACAAAACGTTACTTGTTTCAAATTTAATGAGGTGTTCTATGCGCATTTAAAAGTGGCTATCATACCCAGGATTCTGTTGATCGAATGACGGACACTAGTCAGGTTGTGAGATCTTAATTGTTGATTAAGAAATTTTCTAACTATTGCTGAAGTTTCTGTAATGTCTGCTTTTTGTATGTTCGAGCGTGTATGTTTAATTATTTCTAGAGTTTGTATGTGACGGATAAATTATATTGTTATAATATCCGTTACTGACAACACAACTATTGTTACCGCTTCTTGATTTCGCGCTTTTATTTCGATTTTAATTGGTGTATATTTTACTATTTTTTCTTGTTCTTTTTGTATAATGTTTATAATAGTTGATCGTCGAGGTCGTTATTTTGTGAAATACCGTTACCCTAACGAATAAATAAAACACTTGGTACAAATTTCACAATATTCATTAGCCTATATAAAGGAGATTGTAACCTGTATTGTACTTGGTCAATAATGCCCTAACAGCCGAAACTACTCGCAGTTAATGTGTTTTATTTATTCCATAATATTTTATTTATTCTTTAATGTAATGATCGTAACATTGTTTATTATTACGTAAATTTTCTTTTGTTTTTTATCAATCTAATGTCTGTCTTATTATAGTAATTTGTTACTATTACTATATCTAATCCAGTAGCATAAAAACGGTATTTATAAAATCATTGACGACATGCCACCTTTTACTTCCCTATTTGATTTAACCGCTAAAACTTATCCTGTGACCATATTTTACACGATTTAAACGCAAACGCAACAAATAACCGGTTATTATCATCGAAAATGATTCATAATGCTATCAGGAACACATTCTCACATAAGAGTTCGCAGCAGCACTTAGCTCGTGTCACCGGGAAACGCATTAGTAATATTAATATGTATCTCGACATCCTTAAAAATGGATGAATGCATTTTGTAAATAAAAACCTACTTCGGTGCGGCAAAAAAAGCACTTCTCTTCTGTATACCGGGCATCTTCTTCGATGTACAATGCATAAATTTATATCTATATGCATATATACTTTGGGTGAACACCAAAGTATCGAATTTTCGATTCAATAAAAGTTTCCATCGTATGTATTAGGTGCATATATAGGGAATGCTGCATGAAATTTATATTATATTGGATTCTACCCAAGTGTAAAAGTTGTACATAGTAAGGAACCAAGATACATACATGATGTATTCGAATTTAGCGCAGGACTTTGAACTGATGCATGTTCCTCCGATGCCGGTGATGTATGGGAATTTTATTCATATTTATGCATACATGTACAGTGTTTACATAATTTACATACAAACTATACTTTAGACATTGAAAAGAGTATAGAAAAACGTGGTAGTGCACAAATACATTCATGCAATGGCTCAGTAATATATTAAAACTTTTATTAAATAGTCGAAAAGTCTTATTTCAGTTTTTTGCGATTGATGTAATGACATTTAATTATACGGGGGTGGTCTGAAAAGTTTCCAACCTAACAAAGATACAAGATATTTTTTTCTTGAAATTTTTATTTATTTTTCTACATAATCTCCTTGTAACTCTACACACTTCTCCGAGCGATACTCCCATCTCTTTAACTCGTCCAAATAGTACTCGGCGTTTTTCTCTGCAAAATAATTGTTCATTTGACGAAAATTTCTGTCCTCAGAGCGCAACTTTTATATGAGGGAACAAAAATAGGTCGCTTGGGGTAGATCTGGTAAGTAAGGCGGATGGTCAAGCAGTTCAAACCGTAATTCGTGGATTTTCGCCGTGGTGTGTGACGGCGCGTTGTCTTGGTGAAACGAGACTTTCTTTTTCTGCAAATGTGGCCGTTTTTCCACAATTTCTGCCTTCAACTTGTCAAGTAATGATGCGTAGTATGCTCCTCTAATACTGTTTCCTTTTTGAAGATAATCGATTAAGATAATTCCATGACTATCCCAAGAAACAGTCGCCATCACTTTCCCAGCCGAAAAAACAGTTTCTGCTTTTTTTTGGAACCGGTTCCCTCTTTGCGGTCCACTGTTTTGACTATATTTTTGTTTCGGGCGTATGATAGTGTATCCAAGTTTCTTCTACAGTATTTAATCGGTGCCAAAACTCTGATTTAATGCCCTTAAACTGCGCCAACAGAACGGTGGAAATGTTCATTTGAACACGTTAGCAAACGCAACACCCAACGAGCAGACAGCTTTCTCATGCCTAAATCTTGATTTAATATGTGACAAACACGTTCTTTGGACATATTCATAGCCTTTGCTATCTCTCTCACTTTAATTCCACGGTCGTCTAGCACCAATTGGCGATGTTATCGTCTCAAACGCTCATTGACTCCCAAATTCTTATGACCACGTTTAATTCAGCTGCCCAAAATTTCTCTGTGGTAAATGATGGTACAAAGTCCCCGTACACAGAGTCCAACTCATCTTTGATTTGCGTAGGCGTATTGCCTTTTAAGAACAAATATTTTATGACAGCTCGATACTTGACACTCCCTCAAACGACTGTCAAATAATAACTGCGCGTCCAAAATGGCAATACATACACAACTACATTCCCTAGCTTTTATTGATGAGTGCTGCCATTTTCACGTTGAGGTCGGAAACTTTTCAGACCACCCTCGTAATCTTTACTCCATTTTATTGCGAGTTTCGACCATTGGAATAATAAAATATTTAATTTATATTAACAACTGGCCATCAAGTAGCCTAGATATAAACCCCATAAAAGATCTATAGAATATGATAAAACTATCAGCTAGGTGACATGTTCCTGTTCCTACTAATCTTAGGAAACTTGAACAAGTCGTTCTCCTGGTAAACCATTCACAATTTGATCTATAGTAAGCCCAGAGGAATAGAAGCTGTGATAATAGAACCTCTGAATTTAATTTTACCAAGTTTTCATTATGACACCGTCTTCTTTGATTTTACATTATTGTTGCCTTTTGTTATTTATTAATTTTTCTCCGATAATACCGTTTTAATTTGTTAAACATTGATTGAAATAGTTTAATTTTAAAATCAAATAGATAGTATGATTTTAAAACTTCGAAAATATAAAGGCGACAAAGAGAAACTTTTCTGATGCGTTAATTTTGTCCACTAATTCATTTTATAAATTGATATTGCAATAGCAATTGTCGGTTTCGTACTCAAATCTACAAACTGTTTCGTCAATTCTAGGTACTTTAGATCGGGCAATAGTTTATTTATTTATTTCGTAAGCGCTTACTTAAATATCGCAATTTTTTCATTTACGTATTAGAAATTAAGTCCATATCGCCCGCCAAAATTATCAGTATACAAACAAAAGATTTTTTAATGTTTTTTGTTTTTATTGTGCAATACTACGTTGTCGTAAAGCAAAACCTAAATACATCTCGCTTTATCTCATTCAATTTCTATATCCTGACCTACGTATTTCATTAAATAGATTAATCAGACGCTGATACACAATGGCGAAAATTGAGGCATTACATTTTGTTACGATTTAAATTAAGAAGATATTTAAATGTTTCAAACATAAAGGCGATTGTAGAGAATGAGTAAACACATTTGATGTGTATATAAGCGCATGCATGTATACATTTTAAAAATGTGATAAAACGAAATTGACTAAGCCTTGTTATCAGCAGTTTTAATAAATGGACACGTGTCTAAAATTGTGTATATTATTTCTAATATTTATTATTATCCGTGTAAATATACACTACCGTCAATAAGTTTACTCGCACTACAGATAACTTCAATTGCAGGAGGAAATAAAATATTTAAGTTAATATCTTGAAATTTTATCCAAACTAAAATCATTTTTCATATTTGCACGTTATTTAACCGAAGTAGTTCGTATGAACGAATGAACGCCTTATTCCCTTTGCCAAGAAATAATATTCAGGTAAGGAATATACGAGGGTAGTTTGACAAGTAGTGAGAATGGAAAAGAAAAACGAATTTTTTAAATACAAAATAATTTTTATTTTTCAATATATTCTCCTAAAAGAGCATACATTTATTCCAACCGTGCTCCAATGCCCTTATGCCATCTCTAAAATGTGATTCCGGAAGGCTTGCAAAATACTCATTTACGAAGATGATAAGCTCGTCGTTAGACGAAAATTTCTTTTCACCTAGTGCCGTTTTCAATTTTGGAAAAAGGTGGAAGTCGGAAGGGGCTACATCCGGCGAATAAGGCGCATGCGGTATGCAACTCGTGGATTTTGGACATCGCAACTGTGCTGGTATGCGAGGGAGCGTTGTCTAGGTGAAACAGAATATTTTTCTTTGCCATTCTTGGCCGTTTAGCACGAATCTCAACATTTAATTTTTGTAGAAGTTGTGCATAATATTGTCCGTTTATTGTGGCACCTTTCCGAAGGTAATCAATGAGCAAAATGCCCTTTGAATCCCAAAAAATTGATGCCTTCACCAGTTCTAACCATTGTTTCGACTGTTGTTTAGTTGCGGGTGTACTGTAGTGTATCTAAGTTTCATCGCAAGTAACAAATCGCCTACAAAAATCAATCGAATTCCGCATATAACGGCCCAAACACTCATTGGAAATGCGCAAACGAGTGAACTTTTGAGCAGTCGTAAGCAATCGCGGCACCCATCTTGCCGAAAGCTTGGAAAGGCCCAATTCTTTCGTTAAAATGTAGTGTACGCGTTCTGTTGAAATGTTTACCATGTCTGCTATCTCTCTCACTTTGAGTCGTCGATCTTGGGTTATAATATTATGGATTTTTATGGATCATTTCCTTAGAAGTCACGATTTTGGCTGCTCCAGAGCGCGCTTCATCAACACAGCTTGTTCTACCACGTTTAAATTCATTTACCCATCCACTTATTGTGGCGGATGATGGAGCAGATTCACCTAATGTTTCCCGTAACTCATCTTTTATTTCGGTAGCTTTCATACCCTCATTACGAAGTATTTAATCACCGCACGATACTCTGCTTTTTCCATTTTAACAAAACGACGTGTTGCTTCTTTTTCAATCAGCTGTCAAAAATAAACTAATCAACAGATTTATCTAAATATCGGAATGTAAACATATAAATAGGCCGCCTAAATTACAGTGCATTTGTTTTACCAATTAGAGCGCCGCCTATGTGTTGTTCTCACTACTTCTCAAACTATCTTCGTAATGAGGGTGTCATGGAGATTATCCCTTACTCGGAACTGTTTATTGTATGGTTTATTACGTGGACGTAATAGCCAGTCTTTCCCTGATGTTTGCGCGCTTGTGAGGGTATATTCTATGTCTATTACACAGTGAATACTCAGTATTCACGTTGTTAAGGAAGTGTCAGCAAGTGCTATCGAGTAAGCGTATTTTTTTAAACTGTGTTTAAAATATGGCGAGGAGAAAGCACCTAACTCTTGACCAAAGGGCGAGAATTATTCCTTTGCACGAAACAAAGCTTTCTAATGGAGCAATCGCCCGAAAACTAAAAGTTTCCGAGTATTGTGTTCGCCAACTATAAAGAGAATGGCAGAAACTGGCCAACTCGGGAACCGAAAATGCAATAGACGGCCGAGGATAACTACTGAAAGAGAAAATGAATATCTGAAATTAAAATCCTTGCCCAATCGTCGCCTTATAGCCCCGGAAATGGCAGCACAATATAACGTACACCACGAAGTCACGGTTACCGTAACAACAACCAAACGCCGTTTAGCTGAAGATGGACTTAGAGGTCGAGTAGCAGTAAAAAACGCACGTCTGTCTGCACAAGGTAAACAAAAAAGATTGTTTTGTGCGAAAACACACAGGTAGTGGACTTTCGAAGAATGGAAACATGTCTTATGGACAGACGAATCCAAATTTGACATTTTTAGAAATAAACGCCGTACTTTTGTTCGTCGTCGTGTCGGGGAGAGAATGTTAGATGAATGTGTGATTAAGATATTGAAACATGGCGGTGGAAATATGATAATTTGGGGTTGCTTTGGAGGTGGATACATCGGAAAATTGGTGCAAATCACAGAAAGAATGACAAAAGAAGTCTATTTGGGTATATTGCAAGATGGAGCTAATGGGTCCGGGGTTTGTTTATCAACAAGATAACGACCCCAAACACACAGCAAAGATTGTAAAAAGGTTTTTCGCCGACCAAACTGAAAGTGGTGTTCTAGTATTTCATTTCTCAGTTACTTCTTGTGTTTTCCTGCTATACTTTCTACGTATATATGTCTTTTTGTCTATTTTTTTGTATCTATTCATAGCTTTCTTTCAATCTTGATACTAATTGTCTTTTCTTTAGTTCTATCCATTTTTTAATTATATTCTAGGTCTCGTCGTTCATCAATTCTTCTTTCTCGCTTTACGTACACCCAAGTTTCTGTTTACTAGTTTCCAAGAATGCATCTTCACAGCATTGCCAAATCTGTTGTATTTCTTTATAACCTAACACATCTGTAAATCTTCGTTTCTTTATTCAATTTTTCTATGTGTAAATTTTATTAAATTTATTAAACCACTAATGTGGAACAAACTTTTGGATTCGTAGTATTGTACACGTTTATTTAATAAAACTTAATTATATGACAATACTTGTCCTAGAATCCGGTGCTCCGCCTGTGGCACTACACCGGATAACAACGTAGTATTCTACAGACCGCCTAAATTTTCAAATAACGCATTTAATTATTGTTCTTGTATATTCTAACGTAGGAAAATGGTTTACAAATATATGTACACCTGTCGCAGTTAACAATCCACCTTGACGAGGCATCATCGCATCATTAACATGGACATGCAAGCATGCCTTCACTCGCGTTCAATTCCTGTCCTGGTCATCTGGAGGATTGTTCAACCTTATTTAATCTTGGTTTATATTAACTTTTTAAAATTTATGATTCTAAGTTTTGCAACTAATAAATAGTGACCGGATTCGATATTAGCCTATTTTTATTACGTGTATCAGTCTTCAAGTACAATAAAAATTGTATTAAAAAATCTGTAATGAAAATATGGACATTCGCGAAATGTATTTTATTTCAAAAAGGCTTTTAGAAATGTCATTTATTTACAAGATAAATTTGTAAAGTTAAAAACATAACAGGGACTCCGCCGTGATCGTTTCTACATATTACACTAAAGCTCTTTAAAATTTAGATTCCATTAACCGTTCGAGTTCCATTAAATGTATTTATTATTCTTGATAATGTAAATATGTTTGCGAGCAAGAAAGATTCGCCGCATTCTCTATTCTTTTTGATGGAATATCCGAAAAAGAAATTGCATTCTGCGCGCACATAAATTCACAGTATCTACACCGCTTCTTCACCAACCCGACCGGAAAATTTCCCTTCTCCGAAGCACATCGCGTCGCCCTGACTTACGACAGCCATCGATGCACCTCCAACGAGCGAGCGCTCGTTCGATTCAGTGCGACTTTGGATTAGTATCGTCGCTGATCTCGACGGTCTGACTACTCGCATCGACATAGAAGCGAACGGAGGTACGGTGCGCGCGTAGCGTTTTCAAAAAAAAGCGCACGTTGTGTATTTCGTATATTTTTTTAAAACGTGGCGTTTTTTTTTTGACATTCAATTGTCAAAATAATTATTTTGTTTTTGTTACGAATAAAATCATCGGAACCTATCTGTCTTTTTTGTTAGTGTCGACAAATTTTGTTTTTGTGTATTGTTAAGATTTTTTTAAACGCTTTTTTCAATGTAAAAATAATACCGATTGAAGAAGATAAACATATATACATATACTAAGGAAGTGACTATTCGGAAAGTATATTTTGTTGTAAAACGAAACGTATAATGTTGGTAGTACAGATGGAGGGTGGTAATTGTCCTTCTGGAAGGACTTCTTCTATACCAGCTGGAATTCTTGACTCACCCACGCTCGCCAGAGTTGAGCGTGCGATTTTGAGACATGAAGAAAGCGCGCACCGTGAAACAGCTCATCTTCAAAGGGCTGCGTTCACACAGGTTAGTTTACCATTAAAAAATTGTTTTTAATTTTAAGTCTGTACCTACACCTACATTTTAATACGGTGGGGGGGGTCTCTTCCTTAATATATAAAATAATGCTACAATTCATGTTAATTATTTTAAATTAAATTCACATAGCAACGACAATCATCAAAGTAAGGAGCTTAAGTAACTTATATACAAGGGATTTATTGAAACTGTTCGTTGAATATATTGGGGAAAGTACTTTATTTATTTTTCTGAAAATGTTCGGGTTAGCATTAGTTCATGTTCTATTCAAAGAAAATGTTTTCGGTGAACTTCTACCAACAGTTACTTTCAACGGAATGCACTTTTTATTTCATATTTATTTAAGTTCAACCATTTTTTGAAATTTTTTTGAATATATTTGATTTTTGGTATCGGAAACGATGATATTTTCAGCATAAGTGGAAGACTCCTCACACGTCATGTGATGTTTTACTTTTGACAGATCTTATACAGAGTGTTTATACAGTACGTTGTTTCGAGTAGGTTGTAAAATGAAAGCTCCAAAAGTTCTTTTTTGAAATATAAATACAATGCCGCATATTCTCACTAGTATTTAAATGGAAAACTTACTTTTATATCAACACATTATAGCATTTCCTGTATAGTTCGGTTCAAGATATTTTAATTTGACTAAGTAGTCAGATAAGTATTTCTATAGCACCCTCTGCGGTCAGGGCTCTATATATCTATATATATATATATATATATATATATATATATATATATATATATATATATATATATATATATATATATATATATATATATATGTATATATGTATATATGTATATATGTATATATGTATATGTGTATATATGTATATATGTGTATGTACATATACATACAGTATGTCAAGAAAATCTTTGCATATAGAGAAAAATAAAAAAAAATTAAAAAGATGCATTGATTTCTAATTTATTATAAATAATCAACTTTTTTATTTTTTTCACAGTGTTTTATAAACATGTTTTTTTAATATAATAAATAAAAAAAACTTCCATAACAATGAAAATATTCTAATGTAGTATATTAAAAAAGGAAAATAGTTCAATTTCTCTACTGTCAAAAAAATGTTTTGCACGCTTGATAAAATATTAAGACTGATGTTAACTTTTGAATTTTTAGTGCTAACATTTTGTGTGTCCACCTTGAGCGTCAATTACCGCTTGCATTGATTGAATAAGCTTCGGAATATTATACTCTATACACTCTTCTTTAATGAACCTTATCAATTCGTTTTTATTGGTTGGCGATCTTTTTCCTATCTTTTTTTTTAGACGAACCCACAAATTTTCGATAGGGTTAATATCAGGACTTTGGGCAGGAGTATCAATAACTTTGGTGCAGTTGTATAATAACCAGGACCTACATAAATAAGATTTATGTTTGGGATCGTTATCTTGATAGTATTTGTATTTAAATTTGTTCGAATTATTGGGTCAATAAAACCGAGTTTTTTAATGCTGGCGGTCAGTTCGAGATATACTTCCTTAGTCATTATTTCATCCAAAATCCTGATTACACCAACTCGCTTGCTGGATATACAGCCCCATACCAGTACGGACAATTTTCCAAACTTTACTGTAGGAATAAGATTTTTATTTTTTGATGCTGTCAGAGGTTTACGCCAAACTCTCGGCGGTCCGTCATGGTAATAAAGCATCATTTTCGTCTCACCTGAGAAAATGACATCGTCCCAGTACTCTGAAGGAAGTGTATGTGTTCGGTGGCAAATCTTAATCTTTTTTTCGATATTTTGAGCTGAGAACAGGGGTTTTTCCCTAGCCACTCGTGAAGAATATTTGTGTTTTTGTAACATATTTCGGATGGTTTCATAGCGACCACTTAACCCAAAGTCTTTTTCCACTTGAAAAGCTAATCTTCTAGTACTGAATTGCGGGTTATTATAAATAGTTTTAACTATTTTGCTCTCAATTCGTCGCGTCACTTTTTTCGACCTGCACGTGAATCCCACTACCTTGAGTCTGCCATCTTTTTCAACACGGGATATGGTATTGTATACGGTTCTGATTTTGAGAGAGAACATATCGGCGATTTCCCTGGCAGATTTGCCTTTATAGTAATTGAAATACACCAATTGTAAAATATTTTTTGAAACTCGTTTTCCTGGCATTTTTTTATATTTAAATATGAGGTCACTTCTTTCGTTAAAGTCATCACTTTATTACTAAACGCTTTTTTAACCTCTTTACATTCCATTCCAGTTATAAAAAGACCAAAATGCAACATTCGTGGAAAATAACGGCATTTCTGTTTTTTTTTTCGTTGTCTTAATTCAATATGCAAAATTTTTTAGACATTGGCACTGAGTAAACTTATTTTTTTGTTGCTGTTGTTGAAATGTGTGTGTCTATTTGAAAAATATTGGCGTCTTTTGGTCGTAAACAAGTACAGTAACGAAATGTATGCAAAAAAACAAATACGTAATGTCACTGTAGGTTGATGTATCAGGTGCGACACTTTTTAATTATCTGCTGATGATGACAACTTCGTTGTCGAAATACGTATACAGAATTCGAAAATTAATGTGGCAAGGGGTTATATGTATATCAACCTTCAGCGATTAAGTGAATCAACCGCAGGCTCCATCAAATTTACCTTCAAATACGTAAAGAATTTGTTGTTGGAATTCTTGACTGAAGATAGCATT
Organism: Dermolepida albohirtum; assembly: GCA_031893035.1. Taxonomy (NCBI): domain Eukaryota; kingdom Metazoa; phylum Arthropoda; class Insecta; order Coleoptera; family Scarabaeidae; genus Dermolepida; species Dermolepida albohirtum. The sequence continues at coordinate 60,774 of JAVIWB010002328.1, forward strand.
TTACATGCTTCTTTTTCTGTGCAAAGATTTTTTTGACAAACTATATTTTATATGTATTTATATCTGCTACGTATTGTTTCCTTATTATTATGGATCTCTAGATCATTTTAATTCCTATTATTGTATCCAGTAAATGATTAAACACACACAAGTCTATGGCCAACAAATAAAAATAAAGTAAACAACCTAAGATAAAGTTTTGAAAAGATCTACTAAAAGTGCTAGTTATTTACTTAATATTTTTTATACGACTGCAATCAAACACAAATTTTATAAAATGTTTTCATAAATAAGGAACAAATTCATAATAAAATAAAGAAGCATAACTTTATGTATGTTTTAATGTGTATACACAAATTCTTATCCGGTTTTTATCTTGGTTTACCTTAAACGATACACCACTTCCTTTCGAATTGATATTCTTCCTGACATGTGTAATTTTCTGTTACCAAACACATACACTTGCATACGTGCGTCTTCGTTGTTCCAGTAATGATTCTTATCCATTTTCTACTGCGTTTCTGTCGGTTTTTTTTCGCGTTTTCTTTATCTGTGCGCTACAATTTTCACGAAGATAATGTAAACTTCTATTTCGAAAATTTATCGCGTAAGTGAGTCATACTTGTTCATCATTCTATTCTGGTATTGAATAGTATAAATCATTCTGGTGTTGTAAAGGTATTCGTTCGAATGAATGATGTAACAAACAGTACATTGTTTAACACTAACGTTGAATGTTTCTTAAGTTAACAGAATGGAATTGTGATATTTTAGTTTTCATTTTGTTATCTTACTTTTAATACATAAAGGGGTAAGGTTGCAGAAACGAGTGCTTTCGCGGTACAGTTCAGTTACAATCAATATTAAAAATAATAAATGTATTTACTTATTGTTTTGGTCTTTTTTGTGTTGTTGATGTAGAGTGACGTAAAAATTCGCTGTATTATTGTCAATACAAAGAGTACTAAGAAAGTCTTGTCAGCTTTGTTCATTTAATTTTTTCAAAGTAATTTCCTCTACACTCAATACACCTCTCCATCCTCCGAAGCCAATCTTTAAACCAGTCCTGCCAAGTTTCACTAGGGAATAAAGCACACTCGTTGTCCCAAGCCCGCAGAAGGTCCTCATCACTGGAAAATCGCCTCCCTTTTAGCTTTATTTGCACGGGAACAGTGCAAAGTCGCAGGGAGCAAGATCTGGACTGTAGGGAGGGTGCTCGAGAAGTTTCAATCCTGTTGTGGTCAAATATTCGGTGCAGTCTTTGGTGATGTGAGCTGGAGCATTATCGTGATGGAGGAACCAGGTGTCCATTCTTGACTTTAGCCGCAGGTTCTGCATAGGTCCAATGACTTTAGGCAGGAACCGTTCAGTATACCACTTAGCTGTGACTATCTTCTTTGTGTCCAAAACAACGCGTTCCACAATTCCACTCGATTTGAAAAATACAGCTATCATTTTCTTCTTTACAGATCGGGATTTTCTGGCAACTACGGGTGTGTCCTCATCATCAAAGACCCAAACTTTATTTTGAGCTTTGGTCAACACATCATAATAGTACAGTCAAATCTCGTCACCTGCCACAATGTTGTTCACATACCGAGATTGTCCTTTATTAAACTTTTTTTAAGCATCTCCCGGCACCAAGTCATACGTTGTGTCATCTGCTCTTCAGTCAGTCGATGCGGCACCCAGAGAGAACAAATTTTCTTCAGGTGCAAATGATCATGCAGAATCGAACGAGTTATTGGTGCATTTAGGCCTGTCCTCCCCAAGCATTTTCCTCAAAGTCGCAACGTTTTGCTCCGTAACTGACGTTTGTGACCTTCCCGGCCTCTCATCATCCTTCAAAATTAAATTTCCCCTTTGCAATTCTCTATACCACCTGAATATCGTTGTGCGATGTGGACAAACATCACCTAGTGCAAGAGCCATTTCTTCGAAGCACTGGTCTATGTTTAAACCACGCACGAAATTATAATACAAAACTGCCCTTATCTCATTTCGTGACCACGATGCCATCGCAAGGACTTTAGACTCTCACTGCTAATGAATAACTGAACCCATCGACATGGCGCGGCGACTACTATGCACGTATGAACATGTCTCAACATGCAGCAACAAGCAGTTTCTTACGATTCATTGTTGCGTCATATTACAAAACTTTCCTAGTACTCTTTGTAGTATGCCTTCCAGTGCCCACTCAGTCATACTCCTACGGCGAGGTGAAAATATGTTGATGTATTTGGACAAGGATCGTTCTGCGTCTAATGATGTGATATTCGCGAATTTAAAAAGGACGTTCGCATCATATTCGCACTCTTGGTTTTCAGTTAAACGTCGCTTGTACAAAACTGGTTTGTACGGACGAATCGCCATGAAAAACTGTTATTACGCATACAGAATACACGGAAACGCTTAAACTGGGATCGCGAACACCAGCATTCGACAATCGAACAGTCGAGTAAAGTCTTGTGGAACCATGTGTCAAAGTTCGCGATTTTCAGTTCAAGAAGACGCGTTTTCGTTTGGAAATTTATAGGTGAGCGTGTGACAGAACAATGTATTATTCCTTCGGATAAACATAGCAGTGGTTCTGTGATAATCTGGGGTTGTTGTGGTTGTACCACCAAATGGTGATACGATCGTGGGTGATATTGTAAAGATCGAGGGAATATTAAAGAAAGAACAGTAGCGATACATTTTAGAGAACAACAATATTGCTTCAGGATTAAGACTTTTCGGTCCGAATTTTGTATCCAAACAAGATAGTAACCTCAAACATATATCTAAACTGTGCAAAGACTATTTGCAACCCTTGGACGCAGATGGATCCATCAAAGTTATGGAGTTATGGAGAGAGCCTTCGCAATGCCCCGACCTAAACCCCAGAGTTATAGTGGGAGGAACTTGATCGGGAGGTCCGGAAGAACCTGCAAGAAGCATGTGTCTGGATAACACCAGATACCTTGACAAAACTGCAAGAATGCCGCGATTGTGTGCTGCCGTTATCGAAAACAAAGGAGCTCATATAAACGAATCGCAAGTTTAGATATAATATACCACCAACTGCATATATGTGGTATGGAATTGTTATTTTCGAAAATAAGAGGGTTGATAAAAAGATGAGAGGTACCAAATATAATTTTTGTAAAAGTCAGTGCAAATGTACGTTACTAATGACAATAAGTAGAGTAATTAAACGCCACTTGAATACGACCAATCTACAAAAACGTTTGCAATAACAAAATACTTTATTGTTCAATAATGAGTACTTTTGCCATTATTTCTTATAACCTCAAATAGTCGGGATGGAATGGAATTATACAGGGTTCTCAAGTAGTCAACGGGAAGTTCCGCCCAAGTTCCGTTTCTAGTTCGTCAGCGCACCTGAATTGGGTAGCATTGGAGTACAATTTACGCGACAACCATCCCCAAACATTTTCTATGATGTTCAGGTCGGGGAAGCGATGGAGAACCTCCATGCCTTGTTCTTGAAACCAGCGTCGAACAATGCGCCGGTGTGAATACTGGCATACTGTTGACAAATGGCCCACCTGCCATAACGTTGGAAAATTTGTCTTTCACCTGTTGCAGCAGCGATTGTGTGCCCTTCACTATTACTAAATCAACAGGTCCGTTATAGGAAATAGAAAACAAATCGGCTCGCCTTCGTGACTGAATCACTTCATCTTTACGTAAATCGAAATAAGAAAACCCATCCGGGCCATCTAAATTAAACTTCTTCTCGTCACTGAAAATCGCAAGTTTAGATATAATATACTAACAGATATGTAATTAGCTATGTACATGTAAATATTATAATAAATATATGTTCACTTTTTCACCACTGCTTTTAGTCTCATCCGGTAGCTTACTATTTTTTATCTGTGTATGTGGTGCCCAATGCATACTTCTGCCATATCATACCATTACAAACGGTAAATGGTGCTTGCAACAAGTCGGGTGTGTCGGAGTGTACTAACAGATATGTAATTAGCTATGTACATGTAAATATTATAATAAATATATGTTCACTTTTTCACCACTGCTTTTAGTCATCTTTTTTTATCTGTTGGTGCCCAAATACTTCTGAACGGTGGTGTACGTGTGTCGAGTACGAACATTGATGTGATAAGGTTTTTTTTTCCGTTTTTTTTGATTAATTCCACCACAAATATATGTAAAATAGATGTATCGTAAGTTAAAGAAAGAAAAGAAAAACAAATAAGTAACTTGAAACAGAGGAAAAAATCCTTCGAAACGTATTTAGTGTGAACTAAGTGTTTTATTACCCCTAATGAACGAAAACTCAAACACAAAAGAATAAAACTGTATATAGAGAGTTACATATATATATATATATATATATATACATATATATATATATATATATATATATATATATATATATATATATATATATATATACATATATATATATATATATATACATATATATATATATGTATGTATATGTATGTATGTATGTGTGTATGTGTGTATTACAAATACACTTCTGTGTTTTTCAAGTGCGTGTATTTTATCTCACCATATGATGGGATCTCACAGAAAGTTTCGTACTGTCATTCTAATCTCTAGTACAAGTCAAAGAGAGATAGAGGCGTTTATAAATGGAAGATGCACATGCTACCACATGCACAGAGTATCGGTTTTAGATATGCGAGAGGTTGCTTCCGTTTTGATGTGGGAGATGGCCAGACAAACTGTCTGGTTGGATATGTTTATGTTTTAAAACACCTGTGCATGGAAATAATCTTTATTCGGAAAAAAAAACGTATACATTTGCTGAATATTAATTTTCTGAATATGTTTTTAGAGTTTCCCTTCATATACTTAACTGTATTTTAAATATATTTTAATTGAAACAAAGAATATCATTTAGATTATTTGAATTGTTACGAAGCGAGTTTAAAGAATGAAAAATACATGTCAAAGATTTCTATTTTATTTTGAAAATGAATATCTACCAAACAATTTTTATGCTTTACCATGTTGTTATTATAATAACATGTATTTTCATTACGATACCAGTGGTAACAATAATAATAGTAATATCCTTTTTTTTTTGAAACGAAAAGAGTATGAAAATATAGAAATAGGTAAAACCTAATCCAGTTTTACGAGGGTAGTTTGACAAGTAGTGAGAATGGAAAAGAAAAACGAATTTTTTAAATACAAAATAATTTTTATTTTTCAAAATATTCTCCTAAAAGAGCAATACATTTATTCCAACGGTGCTCCAATGCCCTTATGCCATCTCTAAAATGCGATTCCGGAAGGCTTGCAAAACACTCATTTACGAAGATGATAAGCTCTGCCACTGTAATTAATCGTTTTACGCCAATACTTCGCCTTATTAAATATTTCTTTAATTTCGTTTTAATGTTAAAGTACATGTGACAACCTTGGCTCAGAATAATGTCTGTTTTCTGTATTTATAATCCATTTTTCTCTGGTGTGATCGATTGAAAACTTACATATTATGAAAGGCTGAAAATGATGAAATATAAGCATTGGATGGTAGAACAATAGTAATTTGTTTTATGGACGGACGAATCAATATTTAAAGTGTTTGGACAAAGCAGGAGAATGTATTTCAGATATTTTGCTTATCAGGGAATGCCTTCTGAACATATGGTGTCAGCAATAACAATTTTTCTTAACTTTTGTTGCATGGCAAAACTCCAGTAGACGCTAGTGTACATGAGAAGGAATTGCTAACATGAGGGCAGTTTGACAAGTAGTGAGAATGGAAAAGAAAAACCAATTTTTTAAATGCAAAATAATTTCTATTTTTCAATATATTCTCCTGAAAGAGCAATACATTTATTCCAACGATGCTCCAATGCCCTTATGCCATACTCATTTACGGAGATGATAAGCTCGTCGTTAGACGAAAATTTCTTTCCACCTAGGGGCGTTTTCAATTTTGAAAAAAGGTGGAAGTCGAAAGGGGCTAGATCCTCCTAAAAACTACTGAACTATTAACACAGGAGACTAGAGATGATAGAAATAATTTCACAAGATGATAAACAAAATAATTCTCGTGATGGCACTGATATTCTAGTCTTACGTAAACGTATGCGTTTAATGTCAGAAAGTGACAATGCATAAAATTTTTTTATGTCTTATATAATATTATTTAACTTTTTTATATTAATGAATTCGCAGATATTATTTCCTTTTTTCCAAAGTATGATTTATTTTTGATAATATATTTAATGAATTAAAATGTGTAAGCACGAAATAAATTAAGTGAACTCTAACAATAATTTTTTAATATTGTTTACATATAATTCTCTTTTTACACGAATTTTTTGGGAACGTATCTATCGTGTAAAAAGAGAATTAGGTGTACGAGGATAGTTTGACAAGTGGTGAGAATGACACATAGGTGGTGCTCTAATTGGTAAAACAAATGCACTGTAATTTAGGTTGCCTATTTATATGTTTACATTCCGATATCTAGATAAATCGGTTGATTAGTTTATTTTTGTCAGCTGATTGAAAAAGAAACAACACGTCGTTTTGTTAAATGGAAAAAGCAGAGTATCGTGCGGTGATTAAATACTTCATAATTAAGGGTATGAAAGCTACCGAAATAAAAGATGAGTTACGGGAAACATCAGGTGAATCTGCTCCATCATCCGCCACAATAAGTAGATGGGTAAATGAATTTAAACGTTGTAGAACAAGCTGTGTTAATGAAGCGCGCTCTGGAGCACCCAAAATCGTGACTTCTAAGGAAATGATTATAAAAATCCATAATATTATTATGCAAGATCGACGACTCAAAGTGAGAGAGATAGCAGACATGGTAAACATTTCAACCGAACGCGTACACAACATTTTAACGAAAGAATTGGGTCTTTCCAAGCTTTCGGCAAGATGGGTGCCGCGATTGCTTACGACTGATCAAAAGTTCACTCATTTGCGCATTTCCAATGAGTGTTTGGACCTTCATAAGCGGAATCCGGTTGATTTTTGTAGGCGATTTGTTACTTGCGATGAAACTTGGCTACACTACAATACACCCGAAACTAAACAAAAGTCGAAACAATGATTAGGACGTGGTTCTGCACCTCCAAAGAAAGCGAAAACCACTTTATCGGCAAACAAGGTGATGGCATCAATTTTTTGGGATTCAAAGGGCATTTTGCTCATTGATTACCTTCAGAAAGGTGCCACAATAAACGGACAATATTATACAGAATTAGTACCGCATGCGCCTTATTCGCCGGCTCTAGCCCCTTCCGACTTCCACCTTTTTCCAAAATTGAAAACGGCACTAGGTGGAAAGAAATTTTCGTCTAACGACGAGCTTATCATCTTCGTAAATGAGTGTTTTGCAAGCCTTCCGGAATCGCATTTTAGAGATGGCATAAGGGCATTCGAGCACCGTTGGACTAAATGTATTGCTCTTTTAGGAGAATATATTGAAAAATAAAAATTATTTTGTATTTAAAAAATTCATTTTTCTTTCCCATTCTCACTACTTGTCAAAGTACCCTAGTATATATTTAACCACAGTCTCGAATGTAATACGCATATATGTACCTATTACAACTATTTCACTGTCTGTTATAAAGCTAAGTTCAGGAACACTAGAATGTAAGTCATTACTTTAATGTTATGAAGATATAAACTAAAACAATCATGTATATCAAAGTAAATGGCAAAAACATTATTAGTATTTGTAACTATTAACATTAATACAGTAAAGACTAACATAATTAACACAACCATTAGGACTAACTGCGTCGATAATGAGATCAAATCATTTGAAATAAAAAGTAATCGCTAATACAAGTCATACTGATGAGTGGAAAAACCGTGAAACCGCAAGTAAATCAAATTAATTCAAATTATATTCGTATTTATTTAAAGAAGCCAACTACAAATACAATATATTTAAATTTTTGTATATAGAAAAGACTTCTTTCAATGAAACGTAGTGTATGCTATATCCCCGTTCCTCTAACTCGTAAAATAAAAGCGTTGAAATGTCGTAAAACGTTGTGTGAGGCCCTGTAACAACCCCTTACGATACATTTCTGAGGGTTATGCTCTCAAAACAACTGCACATTTTTGTTCTTCGATTGCTTTCCTGTTTAAAATTTGTGTGTGTTTGTATATTCAGTAAGGCTTACACAGGAAGGAAATGCATATATAAATAATTTTTAAACAAATATAATACCAGAATTCTATAAATTAGTATAGATAACGATAATAAATACTTCATGGTGATAGTGTTATCAGTTACGCCGAATTTTGAAGGGAATATTCCCGAAACCTAAATATTAAAAACTAGTGTAACGTTAAAATAAATAATTTAAAATGTAAATACACTATCGCTCGCAAGTATTTGGTCACTCGCATTTATCCCGCAAATTGTAACAAAAATCAAAATTGACATACTATCTTTTTATTATTTACATATGTATATGAAAAATATATATTCTTACATCTAAAATATATTGTATAATATATTTATCTAAATTTTGGAGTCATCTATATGCCCTCCTTTATTTTAATCACTGCAGCACACAATCGAGACATTCTTTCGATTAGTTTTCGTAATGTATCAGGTTTTATTTTACCCCATGTCTCTTGCAGGTTCTTTCACATATTAGCAGCAGATGTGGGGGCCGATTTTCTCACCTCTCGGTGAAGTTCTTCCCACAGCAATTCTGTGGGATTTAAATCGGGACTCTGGGAACACCACGCCATAACTTTTATGGTTCTCCCGTTCTCCAATTTCTGCAAATATTTCTGGCATAGTTTGGAAGTGTGTTTCGGGTCATTATCTTGTTGGAATATAAAATTCTGACCCGAAGTTTTAGTTCCAGAGGGGATTGCGTTTTCCTCTAATATGCGCTTACACTGTTCTTTTTTTAGTACACCTTCGATTTTTATGAGATCGCCCACATCTGGTCCAGAAAAGCAACCCGTATGATGACTGAACCTCGACGGTGCTTAACAGTAGGGGCTATGCATTCTTCCCGGGCACGCTCACCCACAGACCTCCTCACGAAAACACGTCTTCGTGAGCTGAAAATCTCGAATTTGAATTCATCGGTCCACAATACTTCATTCCAGTCTTGTATGGTTCAATTTTGGTGATCGCATGCCCACTTTAAATGTTTTTTACTTATTTTGCTTGCGTAGAAGCGGCTTCCATATTGCAATTCGTCCATGAAGATCGGCTTCTTTTAATCGCTGTTTGACTGTGGAAACATTTATGGGTTTTCAACGAACAATATTTCTGCTGTGATTTCTAGGGCTGTTTTCCGTCTATTTCTCTTGCTTGTTACCACCATTGCAAGATCTGCTGAGGTTGTTGACTTTGGTCTTCCTTTTCGAGTTCTGCTCAACACACTTCCACATTCGCGGTGTTTTTTGTTGATATAGTCCACGGTGGAATGATTTAATTTACGTTCTGTGGCAATTTCGCGGTTGCTTTTGTCAGTTTTATTGTATGCGATTATAGATGATCGTATTTCTACACTCAATTCTTTCCGTTTAGGCTTTTCTAACCGATTGAACGTCTTCGAAACACACGATGTTACCACTATAAGCACCTCACAAAAACTAATTGCAATTTTGCCAAAATGCCCAAGTATAAATACTTAATAGTTTACAATAACACCTTACCTTAAAATAAAATCATGACAATCGAAAATTTCCAAGAATTGAGAGATCTAATCCCTTAAGTGCAATTATTCTATCTGGAGTTTTTTTAGGGTATTATCATTCATTGTGAATAACAGGGTAATCGCATAATTATTTTTGAATAAGCGTTTATAGATTTTAATGTTTACTATGAAACTATTTCTTACTACAGAAATAAATTTTATAATTACAACTTGTCTATAGAAACAGTAATGAAACAAGAGTGACCAAATATTTATGAGGAATAGTGTACATGCAAGAATTACTTCAATGGATTTGACATAACCGAAAATTGGTGTTAGTAGAATACATTTAAATATAAACATGTCGAAATTATGGGAATTGATTCCTGTGATTCATGGAAAACTATTATTTTAATTGAAAGGATATTGCATGTTCTTCAATTACGTTTTTCTGTTGGGTGTGTGTGTGTAAGTGCATTTAAAAGAATCGTGCGGTTATTTTTTAGCATATGGGTTTGGTTTTAAGTCTATTACATAATTGTTACAAACTTATTCACTTATTGGAATTGGGGTAATAAGATGTTGCATTGTAGTTATTTAATCATCAATTTATTGTTTATAAATTCCAATAAGAAGACATTACATTTTTAAGTCCTGTATCATATATTATTTAAAGTACGTACTGTTATCTCATCTCAAATCTCGCATAATATTGGAGATAAGTGAAATAATAAAGAAATTTTTTTATTGTTCTTCATCTTTGTTCTGATGTTCATCTCTGCCTTTAAAAGATAAATTCCTTTATTTAAGTTGCATAGTGCACGATTGTGCGTAAAATCCAAACATTGTTAAAATGATTTGACACAATTCACAGCACTCTACTGGTTTGTATTTACATAGAACAATACATATTCCTTTTAAAATATAACCGAACCATACTATCTGCTTCTGGGCTTCCGGGCTGGAACCGCGTCACTGGTATAACTGCCGACGTTTCGTCCCACTCGCATGGGACATCTTCAGGGCTCAACTACTGCTACAGTTTGTCGCAATGAAACTGAGGCGGTTCCAGCCCAGAAGCAGATACTATGAACCACGACCGCGGAAGGTTACATACCAGATTAAACCGAACCATTTTCAGAACGAAATATCCATTTATCTTTTTATGTACAAAAATAATCTAGTTCTTTAGAATTTTACATTTTTACAATGCCTGTAAACATACAATGTGTTTCAAAATTTAGGAACATACCATGTACATTATTTATTGCTTTACTGCTTATTCTTTTTTATGGTAGACGTAGTCTGCTTTAACCAAAGCAAGTGGTCGACCCTTTCTATCACCTTATGATCATCCAATAGAATATTATTCCACGAGCAATGGGCTATCTCAGCTACCTGGTTATCCTGCCACTACTTCTCTCCTCGTTCGTAAATTTCGAGGATTAGAATTTTGAGAATTTGGGACTCCCTGACTTCTTCTTTTTCTTTGCCATTACATTTTTGGCCAAGTCTTTGGACGATGTTCCAGTAACAATTTCGGCAAAGTTATCCATTGGGAATTTTTGCCCATGTCTACCTTCTTTGATCTTCTCATATAGCGCAGTCTTGATCGCAGCAATACCTGCATTCGTCGCATTCTGTTTCTCGCACATTCTTTGCATACGGGCTGATTAGTCCATGCTTTGTTAGCATCTGGCACATACAATAACCAATATCCCTGTGTCTGTAATGTAAATACACTTTAATTTGCGCGATTAGCTCTCTTATCAAATACGCTACCAGTTCATTTTCGCTCCATTCCTTCTGTCAGCCATTTATTTACTCTCTACTCTCTTATCAGGTGTTTAGTTACCTCACATCGTTTCTGAGATATATCTCTTTAGCTTCCCGATGCAGAGGTACAGCTTCCGGTATAACCTGCAATGTTCTAGCCGACACAGTCTTATCACCTATAGGACTGTGTCAATAGAAGTCTCCACCACACGTCCTCCACTAACTTCCTATTCTCCATTGCCTTGTACCATATTGGTGCTCCATATAGCAGAGTTGAGAATGCTACTTTAGGACTCGTCTCTTGTCACTCCTAAAGTCGCTAATATTGAAAATCGATCGCATCAGCGCCATTTTTGGTAGGACAACTGCTCCAAATATTAATTTTTCATCCATTATTCCCAAATACTTGATATTTTTCCTAGATATTACTGTACTTCTTTCTATCTTTGTTTTTTTCGCGGTGCTAATTCAAGTATATGGTTCCGCACCCACCTATCCATACATTTAAGGATTTACTCGCTCCAAAAATTAAATTTTGGCCTCCGCCTCAGCAATCACCATGAACGCCAAATCATCCGCGAGAGCAGAGTTCTGGTCACCCCAGGCAGGTTTAATCGAAAGATTCTTTCATATAAGACTTTCCATAATATCGATCCTAACACTGAACGCTGTTGAACACCAATTGTTACCTTTACCTCTATTTGTTTGCCAACAGTAATTCTCCTACTCTGAAAACAAATACAGATAGTGTTTACCAGGCATTTGAAGGCGAGCCCGTCTTCTTCGTGGCTCCGAATACATCTGAATACTTACAGGCCAGTTAAAAAATTGTTGTCCGTTTTCCAAAATCGTGTTTTCAGCATACATTTCATAAATGACTGTCAAGACTTGTGATTTTAATTCAAATAAATATTGGACTGTTACTCCATCATTAAAATTAGAGTATATCCTAAAGAAACTGTCAAATTGAGCGTCGAAACGCGATGATATCACAAGAGATTTGTATTTTATTATAATACAATTTTTTATAATATATTTATGCTTTATTTATTGTGACTCGTTTCCGATCAAAAAACATTGTTTCATTTTCTAATATGGTCGAATGTAGATAATTATCCCTTTTGCACGAACATTCATTTCATAATTGTTTTATAAATAATTGCAAACAGCAAAATACAGCTGATTATAATCTGGTTTACTTCCAGGTATTAATGAAATATTTATCCGTCAAACAATACAAATGGAAAAGTGTACCAGGAAACCCTTTTTCAAACATTAATTATTCATAAAATGTGCGACAAATCCTCTGTTTTTAGAATTTGTGTTTATAACTTGTAACAGATGCAGTATAGATACAAATGTGTATAATCTAGTGTTATATGTTTGTATATATGTATGGGCGAGGTGAATATAAGCAAGCATTTGCTTTTGCTTATTAATTTTTGAGTGAATTTTTGCAAGTAGGTGAAATGGCTTCACTTCCATTCACATAGCAAACACTTCCAAATTATAATTATTACCTTTTTAACAAGTATTGCATCAAAATATTAAGTCTGTCTTCTCTTTTGTTGGAGTGCTTAAAAGCAAATTAGTACATTTCTTATGAAGTAAATACTCGTCCTTTTGTAAGGTTGATTTGAAATAAACTTATCGTAAATTTTATAGGGTATTAAGGTAGTTTTCATGAATATTCGCAAAGTAAAATAACGCGCGCGTAGAGATGTAAATCCAAACAGTGTGAAACGTATTTAAAATTTGAAACAGAAATTTTCATCAAATAGTGACGAAATTCGAGGCGGTGCTCTCACGGTGTCTCCACGACACCATAACAATGCCAGCTCTCACAGGTCGGTTCAAACAATTGCATATTTGACCGGGCAAAACATTGAATTGATGAGCCTTCCGCCGTACAGCCCTGGTGTAGCACTCTGTAATTTCTTTTTGTTCGCACACGTGAAGAATAAACTTCGTGGTCAACGGTTTTCTACTCTAGAAGAGGCAGTTGAGGCATTCAAAACTCATATTTTGGAGATGCCGCCTTCACAGTAGCAGCAATACTTTTCGGATTGGTTTAAACGAAAGCAAAAGTGCATTGATTTTCAAGGAGAATATTTTAAAAAGCAATAAAACTGTTTTCAATAATAAAAAAATTTGTTTTTGTTTACTATTGCTGAAATATAAACGGCTACCCTCGTATATTGTGATACCTACTGTACTTCATTTATATGCTCAACCTATATCGACTGGAACAGCTTTTGCCTTATAATAAACCCCGCTGTGGCTCTTCATAAAAAGTTTTCACAATGCATACGCGCTGTTGAACCGTAAAACGTACCATAACAAAACTACAATGCTTCACGAACATAACCTCAAAACTCTAGCATTCACAGCTTGACAGCTTGCGAATGGCGGGTAATTCAAATCAGTAAGCTACATATGACCCATCTGATAAAAAAGAATATTTACATTTACTGCCTGTTAAATATAGTGGTCATTCGGCGATGCATAATTATATAGGGACAAGAGGTGTATACTTAGATTGCGATGGATAGATGCATGTATTTTAATAAAACATACTGTACTTAGTTAAACGCTATTATATAAACAATTTTGAAACAAATTCAAATTCCATATGTCTGGAAGACTTCAAGTATTTCATTCAAGATATCAAAACTTTCCTTCTTCTTTTGCATTACACTCGACTGACTGTTTAAAATTCACGTATAGCAAACACTGAAACACTGTGGATGTTTTTTCCATTTTAATGGGAGAAAAAGTTAACGGTATCGCAACAGAACGGTTACATTTAGAGTGCAATTTTGTGTAGTGAATTTTCTACTTTTCTTTTCTAGAATAAAGTCCCAGAAATATTTTTTAAGTACTTCGACCATTTCCAAAGTAATTATCGATTTTCGCGCTTTCAGATTTTATTCCAGAAATTGAGAAAAATATTAAATAAATTTGTGATTAGAATTAATGTTTTTCCGATTTTATGCTTTACAATTTTGTATTGGATAATGCGTTTATGAGATTATTGATTTAGATTGTTTATCTAATCGTCGATCCTGAAGGATTATAGGTAAACATTATCGGAGGCTGTGGTTAATTGTATTAATCCAAAAAGACAATAAAAACCACCACATCAATGTTCGTACTCCGTATACGTATTTCGACAACTAAGTTGTCATCATAAGCCGTTTACTAATCTCAGCATCGCACTTCAATCTAAAGCGAATATCGATGTGATAAAGACAAGACGCGTGTTTACTTTTCGCTGTTTAAAAATTAAAATACGGCTTAATATATGACAACAAGAGATACAGGACAGGAAACTCAAAAAGAAGTGATAGTACAAACTTACGAGAGGGAACTTACGTCTTTGAAAAAGTAGAAACGTAAAGATAACACGCAGAATATGAAGTGAGAACTGGAATCGCAAAAGTAAATCAGAAATGTGAAATATTATGAACAGTTCATAGTGGAAACACAATGTGTATTAAGAAAGTCGAAAATTAGAATATATAAGACTGTTATAAGATCAATTCCAGCAAAATATGGATACTAAATAAAGACACGGAGAGGCTCTTTTTGAAAGGAAGGACAAAATGCTTAGGTCTATGTATAGGGAGAGTAAATACACCAAAAGATTACACGAAAGAAACAAGTAGAGAGATATAACAAATCTATACTTTACTTACTTACTTAATCCTATAGACTCTTATACCTTTCGGTGTCGAGTCATGCTGAAGTCGAGTCCTCCGCTTCCCCTCTCCATATCTCCTTCCACTTTCCTCTGTTGCTCGCCAAAGCCTTTATGTTCTCCCATCCTACTCCCCTCTCAAATCTATAGTGAGCCTAATATAACAACTCCTTGATTGAGGTGTCTAGGACATGGAGAGATAATGAACAGTGGTAGAATGGCAAATATAATCCCGTGCAGGAGATCAATAGAAGAAATGAAACGGGAATAACCACGAAAAATATTGCATGGGAGCACACAAGAAGACTTGAAGAGTTTACAAAGTCAGAGACTGGAAAACAAATTTGACAAATAAGGAAGAATGGAAAAACATTATTAAACGTCTTGTGCATTTTTGTAGACTATGTTTTGTTTTTGTTTACGCTATATGCAATGTATATGCCTGCATTGCCTGTGGAGCACGTAAATAAAATATCAAAAAATGTGTGTTTGCTTTCGCTATATAAAAATTTAAATACGGCTTGATAAAATTCATTATGCCAGGTCTACCGGAAAGTCATTACCGATTTTTCTAACAGATGTTACTAGGCTTAAGTATGCAATTTTATTATTTGACACATATGTCATTTTATTCTAGTAACATTAAGCTTCAAAGCCATACATGTTATTTTGCGAACGTAACACTGTCAGATTTATACTTCTTCGAAAATGTCGAGTTTCGTGCTTGAAAAAGTGAATTTGCGGTACGCATTACTTTTCTTATTTAATCTAAAGAAAAAAGCCTCTGAAAGCCATCGTTTGCTGGTAGAAACTTACGATAAGCATGCTCCAACCATAAAAACATTCGAGGCGTGATTTCGATAATTCAAAAGTGGTGATTTCGATGTGCAAGACAAAGAACGTTCTGGTAGACTGAAAAAGTTTGAAGATGCGTAACTGCAGGAGCTATTGGGCGAAGACCCAAGCCAAGCTCAAAACCAATTAGCAGAAGTCTTAAATGTGGTCTAAGAAAAGATAAGCGACCAATAACGAGTAATGGAAAAAATCCAAAAGATTGGAAAGTGGGTGCGACATCAATTGAATGACAGGCAGATGGCAAATCGGAAAATCGTTTGTGAAATTCTGCTCCAAATTTATGATCAGAAGTCGTTTCTGCATCGAATAGTGGCGGGTGATGAAAGATGGATTTATTTTGAAAACTCTAAGAGCAAAAAATCATGGTTATCAGCTGGCGAAGCCGCGCCATCGACTCCAAGACCAAATCGTTTTGGTCGCAAGACAATGCTCTGTCTTTGGTAGGACCAGAGTGGCGTAGTGTATTACGAACTGTTGAAATCTGGTGAAACAGTTAATACTGACAACAAATTATCAATTTGAACCATGCATTGACAGAAAAATGCCCAGCATGAGTCTGAAGACACGGTAAAGTGATTTTACAGCATAATAACGGGCCGTCTCATACAGTAAAACCGGAGGAAGCGCTAAAAGCACTTGGATGGGACATAATTTCACACCCGCCGTACTCTCAAGACTTTGTCCCGTCCAACTACCACCTTTTCACATCAACGGGATACGCGCTTGCAGAGCAGCACTTCGGCCAATTTCGAAGAAGTTAGCTCGATGATTGGTTTGGCTCAAAGAACAAACAGTTATATTCAGATGGCATCCATAAATTGCCTGAAAGATGGGCAAGATGTGTAAAATCAAATGGCCAATAATTTGAATAAATAAATTTTTCCATTTTCTTGAAAATTATGTAATATTTTTTATGAAAAAACCGGTATTAATAAAAGACCGCGGTTCAGTTGTATCAAATATCCTTGTTGGAAATTAAATTATCATAAAGACGTCTTTCAAATTTATTCTGAAATTTTAAACAAATGTGATGTTAATTTTAGAAATTAATTACGATTTAAAAATAGGTCAGTGTCTGAAGAATTTGTAGATACGTAAATGAAATAATTTTATGCTCATAGAGATTGATGATCTGTTGAAATTATAAAGTACAATTAGTTTATGTAGCAAACTAGAACGTGAAGTAATTCATCCTTTATAAAAGAGAAACATACTTTTAAATCCAATTCAAATGCATTCGTCACTAATTTAAAGATACGATTATTGTTGTCGTTAATACGTACAATAAATATTTGAGCAAAACAATGCTCTCGTGATCGCTCAGTCTATTTACAGTTCAAATCCTCGTTAGCAAGCAGATGTCAACCATCTGTTTATTTTCAATTTCGCATATTACCAAAACAATTTTACCAAAATATTTTTCCAGAATATACAAATAAATTCTTGAGGATCGTCGTATTGAATCGATAGTGTTGGATAGTGAAAATATTGACAGCGTAAAGAGAATTTTATCGCCGAGGCAAAGCAAACTTTACAATATTCGTTTCCGATAAGACCTGATCAAATATAAATGATGCATGTTTACCTTTTATTTAGTAGAATTGAATGTAGTTTTTTTTATTATAAATCTAACGGGTGGGCCATTTAAAAGTTTAAATTTAAAAATGCAATAAAACAAAAACGGCGTGAAATTTTGCCAAATTTATTTTTTGTTGTGAAGTACAATTTTTCCGGTTAGAGATGGAATATTATTTCATTCATATGGCGGCCGCGGCTGGCCTCACAGTACTCCATTCGATCGGACCAATTTTCGAGCACTTTTTCGAGTGTATGGGGTCGTATCTCGGCAATGGCATTACGAATGTTGGCCTTCAAATGCTCAATTGTCTCTGGTTTGTCGGCATAACACTTGTCTTCAACAGCGCCTCACAGAAAATAGTCCAACGGTGTCAAATCAGATTCCTGGCGGCCAATTGACATCACCATTTCGGATAATTGAACGACCATCAAACGTTTGACGCAATAAATCGATTGTGGCATGAGATGTGTGGCAAGCTGCACCATTCTGTTAAAACCAAACATCGTTCACATCAATACCATGAAGATCGGGCACACAAAAATCGGTTATCATGGTGCGATAAGGTTTCCATTGACCGTAATGGTTGCGCCGTCCTCATTTTCAAAGAAATATGGGCCAATGATGCCTCCGTTCCATAAGCCGCACCAAACAGTCACTCGTAATTTGTGCATTGGCTTCTGTAAGACCACGTGTGGGTTTTCTGCGCCCCAAATACGGCAATTTTGCTTGTTAACGTACCCACCAAGATGAAAATGAGCTTCCTCCGAGAAGATGATTTTTTTGGCAAAATCGACATCATCGTTTCTCGTTGGCCAATCTAGCGAAGCGAAAACGAAGCGGATTGTCATGCGGCTTCAACTTTTGAACGAATTGAACTTTGTAAGGCGTCATACCGAGATCTTTTCGCAAAATTCTACGTAAACTGGTGCGTGAAATGTTCAATTTTTGAGAAAGATGACGAGTTGAAGTTGATGGATTCTCGCGCACACTCTCAGCCACAGCTTCGATATTTTCGGGTGTACGCACTGTACGAGCACGCTCACGTCTTGGCCCATCAACAATGAAACCAGTTTCACGAACTTTAGCAAATAAACTTGCGTATACCGGGCACTGTTGGTCCTTCTCTGCGACCAAATTTTGTACGACATTTTCGTGCAATTTCCGACCAATTGTCTTTGTTTTAGAAATAAATTTCCAATAAATCCCAACGTTGCTCAAGCGTAAATCGATTCATTTCGTTCAGTGGAGATGATATACTGAATTTTGTGACAGAATAGAATGACATAAGTATTCCCAGATTCAAAGTAACCGGTGGTTCAAATTTAAACGGATAAATGGCCCAGCCGTTATATTAACTTTGTTCTGTTACACAATTGCATGTTTGGACGGTCGTGAGAGGTATTGTTTTTCCACTCTTTGCTTCATCGAAGACGATACGATACCTCACAGAGAATAAGCTCGTTGATGACACCATAGTTTACCGCAAAAGGGTTGGTATACTCGAAACATGTTGTATACAGAGTGTAATTTCTGAATTGTTCTCAGACGTTTACCAAATTGTGTATGCCAAGTTTAAAATTGATCTATCCACATACGTATCGTGACTACAATGTTACACGGTTATAATCCTATCATTTTAGGTCGAGCCATAACGATATCAAATTACAAAGAGAACTCTTGTATGTTTCATTAGAAAAGCCGAACAATGATATACATGGCGTGCAATTCAAATAGCACACGAGTTTTTTACATTTTCAACTTGATAACAAAAAGCTTTAATACTATGTTCTTCTGGGCTTCCGGACTGGAACCGCGTCACTAGTACAACTGCCGATCGTTTCACAACTACTTCAACTACTGTTTGTTGCACTCAGTACAACAAACAGTAGCAGTAGTTGCGCCCTGAAGATGTCCCATACGAGTGTGTACGAAACGTCGGCAGTTTTACCAGTGACGCGGTTCCATCCCGGAAGCCCAGAAGAATATAGTGTGGAACACGACCGCGGAAGTCTACGTACCAGATTAAAAGCTTTAATAGTACTGCATTTTCTCCCTCGCCATTTTTTGTTTGACAAATATGTATATGTTAATCTTGTGATATATTTGGAAAAAGCAGTATATTTTTTGCAATAATGTATTTATACATATATTTTTTACTTTTTATGAAAATATTTAAATGCATATTACCAATTTTTCTTCGCCAGTATATTCATTTAACCATTTTGAATTTAATAACTCATAATCTACCTTAATACTTTCTTCATCTTGCCTTCTGGGCTGGCACCTTCGATAGTTCTGGTACCGATATTTCATCACTACTTGTATGGGTCAGTTTCAGTGCAACGGAAGTCGTAGTTGCAGTTGAACCCTGAAGACGTCCCATACAAGTGTGACGAAACAGCGATACCAGAATTATCGAGATGCAGTTCCAACTTTAAAGCCAAAGGAAGAAAATATCAATAAATCATAGTCTATATGTAGCAATTGTTTTATTTATTTATTATTTAATTGTTGTGCATAGTTGGATACTAGACCTAGTTTATTCAAAGGAACCCAAGCTCAACCTACAAAAGTTTATGAAAGTAATCGCAAAAGGGGTTCCAAATTTAAATATTATGCTGTTAGAGAATATGTATTTTGTAATGCAGATATTAATCTCAAAATTTCTGTAAATAACAGCTCAAAGTAACCACAGAAACATGCAATACAATTCAATTAAAGAAATGACGGGTCTTCCAATAAGAGGTTTCATTTTAATATGTAAAAAAAACAATATCAGCCAAATGGCCGCCACGGTTACGCTTGCAGGACTATATTATTTTCATCACCAATTCGCACATTTACGGCTGTATGTTCTCGATAACATCACGAATTCCATCTTTGAGGTCTTGCATCGATTGTGAGCCATTAGCATAGACCTTATCTTTCACGTAGCCTCCCAAAAGAAGTCTAAAGGTGTTAAATCACAAGACCTCGGTGGCCAATTGTAATCGCCCCTTCGGGAAATCACACGGTTAGGAAACTTTTCACGCAAAAAAGCGACGGTATCGTTACTTGTGTGGCAGTTAGCGCCGTCTATTTGAAAATAAACATCATCCACATCAATATCTTTCAAATCCGGCCATACAAAATCATTAATCATCGTTCGATAGCGCAATCCATTCACCGTAACAGTTGCTCCAGCCTCATTTTCGAAAAAGTAAGGTCCAATGACCCCGCCACACCAAAAACCGCACCAAACAGTCACACGTTAAGGATAAAGAGGCTTTTTAACAATAATTCTTGGGTTTTCCGATCATCAAACGCGTCAATTCTGCTTGTTAACGTAGCCGACGAGGTGAAAATGGGCCTCATCACTCAAGATGATCTTTCGATGAAATTCCGTTCGACGCATTTCAAGGACCCAATCCGCAAAGACATGACGTTGTTGATGGTTGGTAGGCGTGAGTTATTGTGTTAACTGAACTTTAAACGCCTTGAGACCTGAGTCTTCATGAAAAATACGATTTAATGTCGTTTGTGAAACGCCCAATTCCAAAGAACGACGAGAAATGAACAAACCTCAACGCTATGGGCTACAACAGCAATATTCTCAGTTGTTCTTGAGCGACGTGTACGGGTTCGATTCTGCATATCATTAGCTTGTCCTAATAGCTCAAAACTTTGCCACCATTGTTGGCCGAGAAGGTGCTTCACAAAAAAATGCTTTCGTTTTGCCAACTGTGGCCGCGAAATTTTCACCATTTTTGTAGTGAATTTTAATAATTTCAGTGCGTTGTTGTTCCATTTTTATTAATGGCGTAGTATATACATTCCTAGGTTCCGCGAACTATTGTGTTGAGTCAATTACAATAAAATACAGAGACAATAGTTTAATTAATGTTCATATCATTTGTATAAATGTACATACACGCGCTTAAACACTTACGCCATTTGCAGGAATTTCCCGAAATAAGCTTCCCAGTAAAGTTTTATAATGTACGTACATACATATCTATTAATTTCATAATATATTAGATAACGTTATAAACTTTACGATAGATATATTTCTAGGGTCATAAATAACACCAACAGCTGTAACAATGATTTGACATAACTCGGCTATTTAAATAAACGTGAAATTATGTATTACTTTTATTCATTTAAAAATATCTGGACAAGGATGGCTTGCGAAAAGTTACGTATTTCCTGAGATATACATTCTAACTTAGTAACTAAGTCGTTTACTTATATAGTAGATGCCTCATATTGTGTATGATTCACTATAAAGGTGGGCGTTAAAAAGATAGTGTGTATATTATATGACTAATACAAGAATTATTGCAATTTATATATCTATGCTAAATTATAAATAAATACTTCTATCGTAAGTTTTCCCCGGATACCTTGGTGTTTATTACTTTTACCTTAGTGTAAAATTTAGACCCCGCCGCTCTCTCCCCATTTTCTTCAAATGCACTGTTCAACGAATGATAAACAAACAAATGATAAATTCTAAATGATTTAACATATGATATGAGAACTTTACGTGGTTTAATAAAGATGAATAGATATGATTGTGATGTAAATAATTTATGAGAGCATAAGTTTAAAATAAAAGATGTTTTTACAACTAATCAAATTAAGTATGGGGCCTTACTTCTATTTATTTTTCAACTCCTGTATCTCAGGGTATTGTCATTCAGCTGGTCTCTGAATAAAATTAAGCTCTGTACTCAGAGTTAAGAAGGTTGCCCTTTTAAGAATTAAATCTTATTGTATATGTATGTATATATATATATATATATATATATATATATATATATATACACAGTCTGTCGCAGAAGAAACGGAATTTTTTTAAAATAGTAATTCTTAATGGGGTCTTCTATAGAAAAAAAATATGTGTCGGTAAGGTAGATCTTTCACCAACGTTATGTCACAATATCATGACATTTACATCTTTAGAAGAAGAGAAATTGCGCATAAAGTAACAGTGTCTATTTGGCATTAGTCGAAAAATGAATTTTGAACAAAGAGCAAATATCAAGACCTGTTTTAAACTCGGTAAATCATTTACTGAAACGTTTACTTCGATGAAATAAGTATATAGTGATCTGTGTTTATCACGCACGAATGTGTATGAGTGGTATAAACGATTTAAAGACGGCCGTACAGACATAAATGGCGACGTATATCCTGGTGCAAAAAAATCAGTGGTTACGGAAAGTAACATCGAACTGCGTGCGTGAGTTTATCAGAAATGAGCCGAAACTCACATTGCGATACGTTGGAATGGAATTAAATATTTTCAAAGATTCAATTCGTCATATTTTGACAGCATTTGGGACTGAGAAAGATTTGTGCAAGGTTTGTACAACACAAGCTAACCGAACTCAACATTGTACAGACTTGATTAAAGACTCAAAAAAGGACGAAAACTTCATATATAATACTACAACTGGCGATGAAACGTTGTGTTTTCAATATGATACAGAGACCAAGCGTCAAAACTCTGAATTGAAGCATCCATTTTATGATTCGAAAATCATAGTTCACAAAACGTTTGTACCAACTAGTCAAGCAGTCAATGCTGTATATTATCTCGGTGTTATGAAGCGTCTTTTCGCGCGTATTCGTCATGTGCGTCCTCAATATCGTGAAAATGGTAGCTGGCGTTTGTTACATGATAATGCACCATCTCATCGCTCGACACTTATCTCTGATTTTCTAACCATAAATGGCATTTTAACCATCAACCATTCACCACATTCTCCGGATTTGGCCCCACTGATTTCTATCTATTCTCCAAATTACATTTACCGATAAAAGGACAGCGTTATGCTGACATCGAAGCCATTAAAAAGGCGTCGACAACATATAACAATAATTTCCTGGACTGATCGATTTAGATTTTCAGATTTGGTATGATTATTTTTGGCCAACTTGTCACCAGTCGTGATCTAGTCGTCCTACCAAACTCTAAATATACTCATTTTCAAAATTAACACCACTCAAATAATACTATGTGACTTTTACAAAATTGTTTGATTGATGAATTATTTTTACACACCATCAGAGAACTTACATGGAGATCATTACATATCGACACATCAATAAACTTCGTGTGTTGTAGAAACTTATGGAAAAAATTACAAAATTTTCAATTACTTAAAAATTCAGAAACAAGACGATACTACTGGAAGCCTTAAAAACCCTAAACGAAAGAATGGAACGAAAAAAAGGATAAAAGTTTGTAACACCTCCCTTACAGATCGCGTACAGAGCAATTATCTGCTGATGATGACAACTTAGTTGTCGAAAGGCGTATACAGAATTACAAAAGTTAATGTGGAAAGTGGTTATATATCAACCTTAGTGATTAACTCCCCTAGTCTGATTACTGCTTGTTTTGGCCGTGGTAAGCTCACTATCAAGTTTTGTATTAGTTCTACATTACTAGGTGCTGGTAGGTGTCACCTTGCTGATCTTACTGGGCTTCCCATAACTAGACTATGGACCTCTCGTAAGTAATCCAAAACTTGTCGAGCGGTGTGGAGCCTCGCCTTATCTGACAGGAATATGGAATTATTCCCTAAAAATGGTGCATAAGGCATTAGTCCTGAGTGATGTTTTCTAGGTAATATAGCGTTCATTGACCTTTGGCAAATAGAGATCAACTGTGAGACCGCCAAAGTAAATATCTCCCCTCAGCACATTCATGATCCACCACCGAAGAGCTCCCTTTGAGAAATTATCATTGCTGTAAGCGTGTAGAGGTATACATCGTCTTTCTTCTTACGTGGAAAGGAATTTCTTGATCAAGAAGAGGTTATAGGAGCCCATGGAATCTTCAGCAACTTAATTTGAAAAAGTTTGCTTTGGTAAAATAAATTCGGGGGACTTCTTTATTTCCTAAATATATATTTTCCTTCCTGCTTTTATTATTTATTTTTTTAAATTCATCTTTACACATTTGTCTTTTTATTATTCCCTCTTTCTGTGGTTGCAATGCAATGTACACGTAAATTATTAATCACTTCGTCTACGGTCTTTTCTATATCTTTGGGTTCTTCCTGCCTCGTCCGATGTTTTTCGAGCCGTTAGTACATTTAGAAACTGTCGAACAATATTTTGGACACGTAATTTGGATATTCAATTTCACCAGAACGCTAAAACAAAGTTTGACCGTAATTACATATTATCCATCCTTTTAAAATTACCAATACCCCATGCACATACACTGTATTATACATCTCTGTGATACATCTAGACCTTTCCCTACGTATTATCCTACAAAGTCACAGTCACCATAATTTCATTTAAGCACTCCCAAACCTAATGCGGACCCTCTACTGTATCAGATTATCATATAAAATGAAACACTGACGTATTTACCCTCTTCCAACCCTCCCGGACGTTCTGCGATGGTGAGACTGCGTTGCCTCTTCGCCCACGTTCGTTCCTCCCGTCACCGCCGCCGCGACGGTCTCTTTAAACATCTGCCTTGGTTGGCGGTCTTACGCGTTCGAGATTACAAAAGGAGCATCGCGATCAAAAGCATTCTATTTTTTAGTTCGTTTCCATTATCTACAAAGGGATTTCATTGTCTGGTGCATAAAGATATGGACCCTGGGAATATGACGATGGAAAGATATGTTTGACTGATTACTTATTGGTCTGTGTGTGTGTGTGTACTGGCAGGTTTTCAACGATGAAAGATGAAAAGAATTGTCTTCTTCTGTCGAGTATTGGCAGTTTGAGTTCGTATTTGATCGACGATAATAATTCTAGGTGAACAATAGGCCATAGATTAAACGCGAAGGTAAAATTAAAACTGGGGCTGTATAGACTTCATAAATTTTTGAGATAATTATCAAATCCATTCTGAAGGTAAGTTAAACGACAGTTAAATAAGCTAAAATAATTAAACAACATTTTTGCTATATACAGAGCGAAGCGAAAGTAATGAACGAATTTAATAAAAGTGCTATATTCAATTTTTTAATTCTTTATCACAGTCAAAAAATGAAACAACAAAACTTCATCCAAACATGCAATTATTTGAAAGAATCGAAGTTCATGTTCGTTCCGCCAAATGTGCAGCACCTCTGTCTCGGTGCGTATATAAACAGAACGCTTTTAAACCTGGTGTATGCCTCTTGGTGAACGTCTGAAAATAATTCAAATGTTAATAACACCCTGTTTACGACGCGTTTCGAGTATATCAACTCTCTTCTGGGAAACGGTAATTTTTTTAACGAATTTATTCTTCATGGGCTATCGTATTGTTTCGGATACAGTAAAGAATGAAGCAATGCTTTCCTCTATCGTCCAAATATGCAATCGTCCGAAAGAACGAAGTTCGTGGTCGTCCCGCCAAATGTACAGTACTACTGTCACTGTGCGTATACAAAGGGTACTAGGAAAGTTTTGCAATATGACGCAACAATGAATCGTAGGAAGCTACTTGTTGCTGCATGTTGAGACATGTTCATACGTGCATAGTAGCCGCCGCGCCATATCGATGGGCTCAGTTATTCATTAGCAGTGAGAGTGTAAAAATGCTTGGGATGTCATCGTCGTGACGAAATGAGATAAGGGCAGTTTTGCGTTATTACTTCGTGCATGGTTTAAACATAGGCCAGTGCTTTGAAGAAATGACTCTTGCACTAGGTGATGTTTGACCACATCGCACAACGATATTCAGGTGGTATAGAGAATTTCAAAGGGGATATTTAACTGTGGAGGATGCTGGGAGGCCGGGAAGGCCACGAACGTCAGTTACGGAGGAAAACGTTACTACTGTGAGGAAAATGCTTGGCGAGGACAAGCGGGTGCCCTACCAACAGATAGAGGGTACTTCAGGCCTAAATGCACCAGTAATTCGTTCGATTTTGCATGATCATTTGCACGTGAAGAAACTTTGTTCTCTCTGGGTGCCGCATCGACTGACTAAAGAGCAGATGACACGACTTGTGACTTGCTGCCGGGAGATGCTAAAAAAGTTTAATAAGGGGCAATCTCGACGAGACTTGTCTGTACTATGACGATGTGCCGACCAAAGCTCAAAACAAAGTTTGGGTCTTTGATGATGAGGACACACCCGTAGTTGTCAGAAAATCCCGATCTGTAAAGAAGAAAATGATAGCTGTATTTTTCAAATCGATTGCAATTGTAGAACGCGTCGTTTTGGACACACAGAAGACAGTCACAGCTAAGTGGTATACTGGACAGTGCCTGTCTAATGTCTTTGGACTTATGAAGAACCTGCGGCCAAGAATCAAGAATGGACACCTGGTTCCTCCATCACGATAATGCTCCAGCTCACCGCATCGAAGCCTGCACCAAATATTTGAGCACGACAGGATTGAAACTTCTCGGGCACCCTCCCTACATTCCATATCTTGCTCCCTGTGACATGCACTGTTCTCGCATGTGAAAATGAAGCTAAAAAGGAGGCGGTTTTCCAGTGATGAGGACTTTCTGCGGGCTTGGGACAACAAGTGTGCTTTACTCCCTAATGAAACTTGGCAGAACTGGTTTAAAGATTGGTTTCGGAGTACGGAGAGGTGTATTGAGTGTAGAGGAAATTGTTTTGAAAACATTAAATAAAAAAAAGCTGTATTGCAAAACTTTCCCAGAATACTTTGTATAGACAGTACAATTAAACTTGGCATATGCCATTTAGTGAACGTCGGAAAAATATAAGTGACACTGTTTACGACGCGTTTCAAGTATACAACTCTGTTCAGGCAATCTGCGATGTTATTAATCATTACAACAAGACAAACAAATCAATCTAAAGAAAAAGTGGAAGGAAATTCTATTTGTGACAAAAATAAAATGAAATGAGTGACAAAATTTTAGCATCCATTATTGCGAAAATGATATTTAATACACATTCAATGTACCTACAATTTCTACCATAAAAAGGTTTATTACGCAAAACACAAGTTTTGGTCTATAATTTTAGGCCGCGCCGTAACGATATCAACCTAGAAAGAGAGCTCTGGTATGTTTCATTGGAAAAAGAAAACAAATAACGGTGTACTTAGTGTGTAATACGACTTGGTTTACATGTTAGACCTGATAACAAAAAAACTTCAAGTGTCGGTTACTCAAAATATTGTTCTATTTATCTTACCAGTATTCGTTCTTGAAGTAATATTTTGCTGTAACATTTTTTAAATGTTAAACTTGATCACTGCATTACAAATATGTGACTAAAAACGGCAGCTGAATGAATACATTTGCATGAACTGAATGCATTAATATAAATTACTAGTTGATATTTGATGGATTAAAGAGTACAATACAAAATTCAAACTTTAAAATTCATGTTACGGTGGCATCAAATTTTAGTGGTAAACTATACATATATCAATATTAAAGGAATGTCATTTAAGATACTTATTAATAAAGAAATAGAAGACTTACTTATAGCAAATGCAACAAGTTTCCATCGTCTTGTAAGTGCGCTATTACTCGATCACACTTCATAAACATAATCGTCATTCTAATCTTGCTGATTGTCAATTGATTAGTATTCTGGTTATTTTCTTAAAATACCGTTAGAGATCAGCTGATTGTTGATCTTACTAAGCATAAAATGATATAATTTTATTGATTGTATAATATCAATACTAAATATAATTATAAATATAATTCGTAAAATCGATACTGGAAATCTTTTATGTATCTAATGAAGTATTTAAATCGTTGGCATTATCGATCATGGCTTGTTATCAGTTGCACGAGCGCAGAGCTGTTAGAAATTAAATTACGAATAATTTTTGTGGCAGAAAATATTCTATATTCTCACATAATCGTATATTACGTCAACACACGTAATTCAACAACAAGAAAATTTGTATCTAAACAGTTAGATCTTTATATTTACACAAAAATATATATTAATATAAACGTTATTCATAAAATCGTATTATCAGAATTGTTATCTTATAAATTAATTCCAAATTCTATCTAATTTGTAACGAATATAATTGTTGTAGGATATATATATATATATATATATATATATATATATATATATGTAAAATCAAAGAAAAGAATAAGTCATATATTATGTACATTGCTATATCTAATCGAATATAAGCCTTAGCAACTTCGCTCGAAAAATGATGTGTTTTTGTATTACTATGTTATGAATAAGACATACTTCAACTACCAGCTTGTTTACGTACTGTTATTATAAAAACCGTTCTACATGAATTCGGCAGATATATTTTTGTGTACGTAAACTTTTTGTGGTACATGTTCTACCTAAAGTCAGTCACAAAAGTGTTGTACACCCCTTGAATCCTGAATATGACAAAATCTAAGCATCCAGCTACGAGGGAGCGTTTTTATATTCGCGGAATGGGGGCAAGGGGTGGAAATAAAAAAACCAAATTATTTTTCTTTTTCAATATATTCACCTGCAAGACCGATACATTTTTCACATCTTTCAATTAATTTATTTATACCCTCATAAAAAAATGATTTCTCTTTATCTGCAAAATACGCCGAAACTGCCTCCTTGACTTCATCATCGGCAGTAAATTTTTTACCCTGCAGCTCTTTTTTCATTTTCGGAAACAGGTAATAATCACTCGGGGCCAGGTCTGGGCTGTAGGGTGGGTGATTCACAATTTCGAAGCCCACCTTATGCAGGGCAGCTAACGCAACGCGGCTCTTGTGGACGGGCGCGTTGTCGTGCAAAATCAGAACACCTTTTGTCAATTTTCCCCGTCTTTTCTCTTTAATGGCTTCTTTTAGTCGCTCTAATATTGAAGCGTAATATTCTCCGGTTATAAAAACACCTTTATCTTTATAATCAATCAACAATATTCCTTCCGAGTCCAAAAATACCGTTGCCATGAGTTTCCTAGCTGATTGTGACACTTTAAATTTCTTGGGAGGTGCTGTTCCCTTTTTATGCCACTGCATGGAGTCTTGTCTGGACTCAGGTTCATAATGATGAACCCAAGTTTCGTCTCCAGTAACAATTTCACTCAATACACCATCCTTGTCTTCATTACAGAGGTCCAAAAATGCACGCGAACACTCTACGCGCTGTTGTTTTTGCGGCTGCGTGAGCATTCTCGGCACCCATCTTGCGCTGACCTTAGACATGCCGAGATGATCGTGTAGGATTTTAAAAATTGTTGTATCGGATACTCTAACCATTTCTGCGACTTGTTTCTTCTTTACTGGAGCATCTTCGAGTACAATTTGTTCAACTTTTTGGATAAGTGCTGGCGTGGTCACCTCAATGCTCCTGCCCGGCCTCGGGTCGTCTTCAAGGGATTCCCTTCCTTGTTTAAATAAACTATGCCACTTGTACACCAGGGTTTTTCCTTGACAAGAGTCGCCGTAAACCAATGACACCTCATTCATTATGGTCGCGACTGATTTTCCTTGCCTGGTAAGGAACTTTATAACGGCACAATATTCGATTTTTTCCATATTTCACTTTTCACTCCTGATTATGTTACTTGGTTGACGATAGCTCAAAGACTAACTGTCTAATAACAATGAAACTTTGTATTTATACTAATCATGAGTCGCTGCACAGGCCATGCCCCCAATGCGCCTACTCACCCCTCTACAACTCGCTCATTCCGCGAATATAAAAACGCTCCCTCGTATTAGTAAAGCATATTTATTTCTGTTTAACAACGTTAAAAATCTATAAAAAGCTGTAATAACAATATGAAAGCTGTTATTATTTATTTGCTAAATGTTTTAACAGTTTTTCTTGAAATACTCTTTATGTTTTCTTAATTATTCCTTAAAATTTTTTACAGCGGAAGAGTATTACGTACAAGACCTATCCTTAAATGGTTAAGATCATATAGATAGTATTAAAGACGATAATAAAAGATTTCTTATGTAACACTCTTTCGGCTTTTCTTCACATTTTCTTAATATACTTACTTTCCAATATCAAATTCCATTTGTACGGTTGTCCTCAGTGCACTTACCCATGAATTTTAACTCACTGCACTTGTAATAGTTTTCTTCTTTTTCAATCTGCATTGCACAACACGCTTCTTCGATAAATTTGGCTATTTGGCCTCAGGGCCTTTTTGTATAGTATTTTTAACTCGCATATTACCAGACATGTCTTTACTTTTACAACTCGTCCTTGTAAATGCATGATATTCTTATTCCTTTGACCAGGCAGTCCATTCTTGATTTTCGGAAAGGTAAAGAACTCGTTGGGACTTAGGTCCAGACTGTACGGAGGAAGGTCCAACAATTCGACGTTTTATTGCGTTAAAAATTCAATTGTCTTGCGTGCTGTGAGAGAACTTGCATTATCTTGGTGGAGGATGGTTCGCCGCGATAACTTGTGGCAAACAAATGGTCGTATACCAGTAAGAGTTCTTTGATCTGCTTTCGAGACAAATATCGCGAGCATTTTTTTGGAGACACTTCGAGAATGGAAGACTTTTGTTAGTTTTTCTTTACCTTAGAACACTCAAACAGATGAATGGCGTTTACTTTCTGGCTCGTATGAGTAAATCCAAAGTTCATCACCACTGACAATATTGTACACGTTTTTAGAGTTTCCGTCGTCGAAGCGATCTAGAGTTTCTTTGAAACATATTTGCCTTAGCTGCTTTCTGTTATTCGGTCAATAGATACCCTGTCTAACGGTAAACTAATTTTTTACACACAATTCTTTATGCAAAAGTTTTTGAATTGAGGTCTTTGAAATCCCTAATATTGCTTTTATCCGGCGACATGCGATATGTCGATTTTCGTTGATCTTACGCACAGAATCAACGTTGTCCTCAGTGACTGCCGTTTTTGGTGAAACTGCTCTTAGATCGTCGCTAAGATTAATCCGTCCACGTTTGAATTCTCCATACCAACGAGAAATTGTTGACTGATGTGATGCTTCATTGCCGAAAACAGAAACCAACTCGGCGAGGCATTCCTGTTGAGATAATTGTCTTAGAAACTTAGAAAAAGAATGTGAAAATGTTCTTGTTCAGATAATTGTCTTAGAAAATTAGAAAAAGAATACGAAAATGTTCTTGGTTTAATTCCATTGTTCAACTAACTTGAAGCTACAACACTACACGTATCGTACTGAAACTTTGGCTTTAGGTTAACTAATGATGGAGGTTAAGTTTTAGTACAGACATGTGATTAGCGGCACCCTCTATGTCCCACTATGCAAAACTTAAAATACATCCCACGTATTTGAATGGTGAATATTTAATTTGATTAGTTGCAAACACATTTTAACTTATGCTTTCATAAATCGTTTATATCAAAATCATATTTATTCATCTTTACTAGACCTCGTAAAGTTCTCATACCGTAACAATATGTTAAATCGCCTTTTTTTTAAAATTTATCATTTTTGGGGAATCTTAACTTAAAAGACATCCCACATATATCGCCCATATCTCTGTCATTCTTTTTTGCTTTTAAATCAAATCAAAAAAACCATTAGAGAATGTAATAAAATCGAGGTTTACCGCGAAAAAAAATTGAATCAGATTTTTAGTAATTTAACTATGTACGTAATATCAAATTATATCTATTCATAAATTCATAATGCAATCTAGTTTCACAAACATACGTCAAAATAATTCTTATAATTGCATACACAACAATAAATCTTAACAATCTCCCATTGTGTCTGCACATATGGCTTGTCTCTTATCATGAATTTATTTACTTCTGTTAGAATTCCGGAAAATGTTGTAATATTCACCTCAAGTTAAATAATAATAAGTCATTGTGCAATGTATGCAATTAAGATACTGTAACTAGTGTTGTCTTGGTACATTATCGAAATGTAGGAATCCTTTTAAATATCTGAAGAAAATGTTGATAATTACGTATTATATCCAGATGAACTTTGTCTTAAGAGGTTCTTTTTTTCGTAATACACTCCGCGCAACATGAATAGGACCAACTGCATATATGACATTTGTAGTTGGTATAAACATGGTAGCGCGCTGGAGTTGTTATTTTCGAAAATAAGAGGGTTGATAAAAAGATGTATGTAGGTACCAAATATAATTTTTGTAAAAGTCAGTGCAAATGTACGTTACTAATGACAATAAGTAGAGTAATTAAACGCCACTTGAATACGACCAATCTACAAAATAAAAGGTTCGTTTGCAATAACAAAATACTTTATTGTTCAATAATGAGTACTTTTGCCATTATTTCTTATAACCTCAAATAGTCGGGATGGAATGGAATTATACAGGGTTCTCAAGTAGTCAACGGGAAGTTCCGCCCAACTTCGTTTCAGCGCCTGCTCTAGTTCGTCAGCGCAACTGAATTGGGTAGCATTGGAGTACAATTTACGCGACAACCATCCCCAAACATTTTCTATGATGTTCAGGTCGGGGGAGAGCGATGGCCAATCGAGAACCTCCATGCCTTGTTCTTGAAACTAGCGTCGAACAATGCGCGCGGTGTGAATACTGGCATTATCCTGTTGGAAAATAAATGGCCCACCTGCCATAACGTTGGAAAATTTGTCTTTCACCTGTTGCAGCAGCTGGACGTACTTTTCCGAATTCTGTCTGCCCTTCACTATTACTAAATCAACAGGTCCGTTATAGGAAACAGCTCCCCATACCATGACTGAACAAACATCGGCTCGCCTTCGTGACTGAATCACTTCATCTTTACGTAAATCGTGGAAATAATAAGAAAACCCATCCGGGCCATCTAAATTAAACTTCTTCTCGTCACTGAAAATAACAATTTGCCATTCTCTTGTCCACCTCATTTTTGCTCGAGCAAACTGAAGACGTGCAGTGCGCTGAAATTCCCTTAAAGGAGGCCGTCGTTTAATTTTCAAACGTTTTAAATGCGGACAGGTCTTCAGTAACTTCTGTACAGTTCTTACCGATGCATTCGTTCCAACGTTATTCGCGATTTGTCTTGCCGTTAATGCCGAATTCGATGCTTCGCGTAATATGGCTCGACGTTCTCTCTTAGTTGTAACGGATGTTGTTCGCCCTTTAAAACGTTTTCCATAATTCTCGGGATGCCTAATAAAATTGTTCACAACCTGGTGTGATCGACTTATTTTCTTTGCAGTAGCCCTTGAGGAATACCCTTCTTGATGGAACGCTTTAATTTTTCCAATTTCTTCCATACTTAAGCACTTCTGTCGTCCCATCGTTGCACAATACCCTTAATTACAGATGTTTGTTTATCCGGATACACGTTGTAACTCGACACTCATCCGGTAGCTTACTATTAAATACTGGTCGTATCCAACCGGCGCGGTGCATTTTATATGTATGTGGTACTTACGTCACCCAATGCATAACGTTAGGCACTATTGCGCAATAATGCGTATTATTTGCCATATCATACCATTACAAACTTGCATTGTATTTTTAGTAAATGAATTATTTTTCAAACCACCGAAAGCTTGCAACAAGTCGGGTGGTCCTATTCATGTTGCGCGGAGTGTATGTAATAATATAAGCACTAGTGGTTATAAATAGATAGAATTAACTTGTGTTCGACCTTGTTTATGCGGTAAAAATAGTGATCATGCGATTTTTTGCATAATTTATCAACATATTCGCCTTGGTTTGACCGATAAGGGTGATTCAGAGGAATTTTAATACTTCTTATCGTGGAAGGGTGTGGATTTTTTGGGTGCAAATATGTTGTATGTACAGTGCTCGGCAAAAGTTTTTTTTTTATTGGCAGATTTTGTTTACTGCGGATTTCTTCTCTGGTATGACACGAGGGTAGCCGTTTATATTTCGGGAATAGCAAACAAAAAATTTATTATAGTTTTATTGCTTTTCAAAATATTCTCCTCGAAAATCAATGCACTTTTGCATTCGTTTAAACCAATCTGAAAAGCATTGCTGCCACTGTGAAGGCGGTATCTCCGAGTTTTGAATGCCTCAACTGCCTCTTCCGGGGTAGAAAACCGTTGACCACGAAGTTTATTCTTCACGTGCGAGAACGAAAAGAAATCACAGGGTGCTAAATCAGGGCTGAACGGCGGATGGCTCATCAATTCAATGTTTTGCCCGGTCAAATATTCAATTGTTTGAACCGACCTGTGAGAGCTCATGGTGGAGAATGATCTGTCGTTTTCGGTTTGTTTTCCTTATTTCTTCAAAAACTTTTGGTAAGCAAATAGTTGTGTACCATTCGAAATTGACCGTTTTACAACTCTCTAAAGGCACGGATGCAGTGTGACCAATTTTTCCGAAAAAACAGGCGACCATTTGTCTTGATGTGCTTCAAGCGCGAACAACTTTTGTTGGTTTTGATTCATCTTGGAATACCCACACAAGTCGACTGCTGTTTAATATCAGGCTCATACGTATAGATCCAAGATGCATCATCTGTGACGACTTTATAAATGTCCTTTGAAGCACCGCCATTGTATTTTTTGTGCATTTCTTGGCACCAATCGACGCGAGTCTTTTTTAAGCGGTTGTTAAATTATGTGGTACCCAAGGTGAGCTTCTTAACGGCTAAATGTTCACGCAGAATCTTATGCACGCTGGTGGTACTAATACCTCGATCGATGATGCCTCGATCTCATGGTATGTCACATGACGGTCTTGCATTATCAATTCAGACACTGCATTAATGTTTTCCGACACAACAACATTTGTGGGACGACCTTCACGAAATTCATCGGCCAAAGAACACCATCCATACTGTAGTTTTCGATGTTGTTTCATCACTATATAAAGAATTCAGGTCGTCGATGCATTCTTGTTGAGATAATCCACGTCGAAAGTTATGAAAAATAATTGCACGTAACTCGAGTTAATTCCATTTTTGCGCTGATATAAAATTTTCAAGTTACTGTCAACAATAGAAATAACGACTGGATAATAAAACTGTCACCTCGTATTACCAATTTTTTTTAAATATAACCCAATTTTTTCTGCCGGAGAACTTTCTCAGACTCGTAAAATTATATACTCCAATTCTCTTCGAACTATTTTATACTGTATCTACTCATTTCCGCTTTGAACGACGTCCTCTTTTTTTCTTCCCTGCTTCTTCTACCTGTAGAAATAGCTTTGGGATTTGATTCTCCTACATCGTTCTTGCATGTCCTGAGATCTAATTCTTTGCTTGATTGTTGGGTTCTTATATTTTTATTTAATATTTTCATTTGTTTTTCTTGTGCATGTGATTTTTCTAAATATCTTTCTTTCGAATGTTTAACTTATTTGTTATTTGTCTATTTATTACCAACACTTCACTTCTATAAAAAAAACTGTTGGTCTAATGATCGCATTATTTGTTCCTAATTTTGCTGTTGGAGAAACATTCTTCGATTTCAGTACTTCCCAAGCTAACTGCTGCTTTAAATCCCTTGTTAATTCTTTTATCAATCTCTGGTACACGTGGCATATTGGGACACTAGGAGCCATTTAATTTTTAAAAATCGTCTCTTAGTAACCTTTTTAATATGTTGATCGTTTTATTCAAACTATAAATTTTATTCTGTGGGACTATAAAACACTCAATTTTTTGGCGACATTTGTGAAGGAGTTCAGGTTATTTAGTCTGCTTACATATCTTTCTTTGATGGATTTTTTTTTGAATAATAATTAATACTTACTTTATTTATTTTACTATTTTTTCCTGTTTAATATTGTAAATTTACAATCACACAAAAATTTTTATGCGCAATTATTGCGTGTATATTTGTGTAAGGATATAACTTTTATACATACGTGGACAAGGTGAAAAGTTCTCGGCCTGACACAGAGATGGCGTTACAATTAACAAAAATAAATTTATGTTTCCTGCGTGGCTGCCTGTGTTTTTAATTCATATGAAAACTTTCAACTTATTCTCTCATGTAGTTTGTTTGCAAGAATTTTTGTAGTAGACGTCGTGCGTGTTATTTTTTTAAATGGATAAACTTGAATATCGTGCTGTTATAAAATTCTTTGTTTTGGATGGTTCAACCCCTATGAAAATTCATCCGAAGTTGACAAAAGTGCACGGAGACTCTGCTTCTTCGATGTCAATCGTTAAAAAGTGGGCAGCTGAATTTAAACGTGGTCGTACGTCCCTCGAAGATGATCCACGTGAAGGACGGCCAAAAACCGCAACCACACCAGAAATCATCGAAAAAGTACATGATATTGTGTCGGACGACAGGCGAGTGAAAGTGAGTGAGATAGCTGAGGCTCTGGGAATATCGGAAGAAAGGGTGCGAAACATTTTGCACAAAGAATTAGAGATGAGAAAGCTCTGCGCAAGATGGTTGCCGCATTTGCTGAATATCGATGAAAAGCAAATGCGCAAACGATTTTCGGAGCATTCTTTGGACCGATTTAACAAGAATCCGACCAATTTTATGCGGCGATTTGTCACCATGGATGAGACATGGGTCCTTCACTACACGCCAGAAACGAAACAGCAGTCGAAGCAGTGAGTGGAAGCCGGTGGTTCAGCGCCAAAGAAAGCGAAGTCGATCGCATCTGCCGGAAAAATCATGGCCAGCGTGTTTTGGGATGCAAAAGGGATCTTGTTAATTGATTACCTTGAAAAAGGCAGAACAATTACAGGCGCATATTACTCTAACCTTCTTGACTAGCTGTATGCCAAAATTCGCGAGAAGAGGCCTGGTTTGAAGAAGAAAAAAATCATTTTTCATCAGGACAACGCACCCGCACACAGGATGTGTTGGCGATGGGAAAATTGCGGGATTTGGTGTACGATTTGTTCGGTCATTCCCCCTATTCTCCTGATTTGGCACCTTCAGACTTCCATCTATTCCCAAATTTGAAAAAATTTGTTTCTGGAAAGCGATTCACATCCAACGAAGAAGTTGAAAGGACCGTAGAAGAATATTTTGACAGCCTTCCAGACTGTCACTTCCAGGAAGGAATATTAATGTTAGAAAAACGCTGGACTAAGTGTGTTGAACACAAGGCAGATTATGTAGAAGAATAAAATCATTTTTTAAATTTAAATCGCAGTCTTTCATTGTCAAGCCGAGCACTTTTCACCCAGCCCACGTATTTGGCAGACTTTCTTCACCCATATAGTATTTCTTTTTCTTTTATCTCCCGTGTCTAATATGTATGTGTTTTTGTAAATTTACGTTGATGAATGTTTGTATATAGAATGAGGTGCAGTTAGTTTATTTTTAAGAATTGTTATTATAAATGCCGTCAATATTGATAATGTCTCTTCAAGCTAATGTTTGTTGATGAAACTTAGAAGGTATGCTACCTGAAAAATAAACTATTTTTAACTGCACTTTTGGTACCTAGGAGTCAATGTTATTATACCCTCTTTGGAAAAGTTTTCCACCATCTGCTTTTCCGCTTCTACACAGCTTCCTTCATTTTTTATACCAGATTTTAGACAATAAAGGAAGC
The DNA here is from genome assembly GCA_031893035.1 of Dermolepida albohirtum. Classification (NCBI taxonomy): domain Eukaryota; kingdom Metazoa; phylum Arthropoda; class Insecta; order Coleoptera; family Scarabaeidae; genus Dermolepida; species Dermolepida albohirtum. Next base: position 98,706 of record JAVIWB010002328.1, read on the forward strand.
TATTGAAGAAGAAGCAACGGAGACCATAAATATGCCTTCAAAAAATGATTTATAGCAGTTCTTTGACCAATGGATAATATGTATGGATAGTGTAGGGATCGCGAAGGCCAATATATCAAAAAAGATATTGTTAAAATTATAAAAGAAAGCCAATAAAAGAGTTTATTGCACTAACATGGTATTTTTATAGCCATACCTCATATCTATATAATCGGTAAACTCTTTCTAACCACCCGATGTTTTTAAATTAATAACTTTCTTCTTTTAATTTAAGTTAAAAGAAACCTCTCAATGTATCTGACGCAAACATATACACTCGCGTATATATAAATCATAAACTTCAATCTCCGAAAGGGGAAAACAAAGAAATCGGTGCAGAATAAATGGAAAAGTTTAACTAAACAAAAATTCAATTAAACTTGAACAAATGAAGAGGTAATCGATCCAAGGCTTACGCTTACTGTATATTATTGCATCATTACACAGATGGATAAATATTGCGTGATTCATCGCCTGTCTAGATCGTTCGAAATGAGGTTTTCTCTCCCAAGCACCTGAAGGCATAAGCGAAAGCCGGTATGTGTGCTGGTGACTCTAAAAATTTACACATCGAACGGTGCCGATTTTTCCATCGTCCTCGAACGAAAAATTACGTTTGTGTAATTTTGTGTTCACTTTCAATAGCAGATCGTTGTGCTGTTGTAAGAATTAGAATATATTTTCTCGAAATTGAAATGGAATTTATATCTACGTATGCACTGCATTTAGTATTTTTGAGGATATAGATTAGACGATTAATATCTGCTTCATATATCATATATAGAGTAAATAAATATATTTCATAATAACGTTGCTAATGAAATGTGCGTATAAAATATTTTAAATTAATCCTGTACTTTATAAGTAAAGTTGGCACTGCAAATGTTTTGAACGCGTGCTTCGAAGAAGTGCGAAGGAATTAGCAGGTAGCAAATGTAAATAAGCGCTTGATCTTTTAAAGCAGCGTCTTCAGAATGCCGGTACACAAGGTGGATAATATCTGTTAAATATTTGCAATATGTAATCTAGGAGTAAATGTTCTTATGTACAGAGAATGAACGGTAGACATCTAATGATGAAATAAAATTAATATTTATTAATATGTAATGGATTTGTAGACCCATTATCGCCAAACATTTATTTTAATCTGGTAAAATCTCAATCTTTTGTTAACATTATTAGCGAAAGATTCAGTTAACGAATGGCCATCTACCTTACTTACTCTACCTGGCTTTCTACAACTCCACTCTGTTGTCCAATATGTAAACGTGTCTCGTTGCCTAAAAAGCTCAGGCCAAACGAGGTTATTGCCGAGATAGAAGCTTACGAGGGTAGTTTGACAAGTAGTGAGAATGGAAAAGAAAAACGAATTTTTTAAATACAAAATAATTTTTATTTATCAATATATTCTCCTAAAAAAGCAATACATTTATTCGAACGGTGCTCCAATGCCCTTATGCCATCTCTAAAATGCGATTTCGAAAGGCTTGCAAAATACTCATTTACGAAGATGATAAGCTCGTCGTTAGACGAAAACTTCTTTCCACCCAGTTCCGTTTTCAATTTTGGAAAAAGGTGGAAGTCGGAACGGGCTAGATTCGGCGAATAAGGCACATGCGGTACTAATTGTAAATGCAACTCGTGGATTTTGTACATTGCAACTGTGCTTATATGCGAGGGAGCGTTGTCTTGGTGAAACAGAATCTTTTTCTTTGCCATTCCTTAGAAGTTCCGTTTATTGTGGCAACTTTCTGAAGGCAATCAATGAGCAAAATGCCCTTTGAATCCCAAAAAATTGATGGCATCATCTCGTTTGCCGATAAAGTGGTTTTCGCTTTCTTTGGAGGTGCAGAACCACGTTCTAACCATTGTTTCGACTGTTGTTTAGTTTCGGGTGTACTGTAGTGTATCCAAGTTTCATCGCAAGTAACAAATCGCCTACAAAAATCAACCGGATTCCGCTTATGAAGGTCCAAACACTCATTAGAAATGCGCAAACGAGTGAATTTTTGATCAGTCGTAAGCAATAACGGCACCCATCTTGCCGAAAGCTTGGAAAGGCCCAATTATTTCGTTAAAATGTGGTGTACGCATTCTGTTGAAATGTTTACCATGTCTGCTATCTCTCTCACTTTGAGTCGTCGATCTTGCGTAATAATATTATGGATTTTTATAATCATTTCCTTAGAAGTCACGATTTTGGGTGTTCCAGAGCCCGCTTCATCAACACAGCTTATTCTACCACGTTTAAATTCATCTACGCATATACTTATTGTGGCGGATGATGGAGCAGATTCACCTAATGTTTCCCGTAACTCATCTTTTATTTCGGTAGCTTTCATACCCTTAATTACGAAGTATTTAATCACCGCACGATACTCTGCTTTTTCCATTTTAACAAAACGACGTGCTGCTTCTTTTTCAATCAGCTGTCAAAAATAAACTAATCAACCGATTTATCTAAATATCGGAATGTAAATATATAAATAGGCAACCTAAATTACAGTGCATTTGTTTTACCAATTAGAGCGCCACCTATGTGTCATCCTCACTACTCGTCAAACTATCCTCGTATTTCAAAACATTTCAAGAATGTTGCCTACTTCAAAAAATGTTATTTATTTGTAAACAATTTTGTATAATTTTGACCAGCACGACTATTATTTTTTCCACCACTGTATACATATAATCCAGAGCAACAGGTTTGGAACCACTGTGGAAAACCGTTACTGTTTTTAACATCCTTTTCTGTTTGTCGCACAAAATCGATTCCCCAACTTACCTCTCCCTGTTTAGACACGACAAACAAAAATTCAATGCTTACTCAATCTGTGTATATTCTTCACTATTATGTGTTGAAAGAATTTGACGTTTTTATCCTTTGCACTAAATATTAAAAAAAAGTTGACGGTCGAGTCTCGACAATCCTCCTCATAATTATTTTTCTCACTTTGTCAGCCTTGCATTCCGGTAATTAACAAACAAAAATGCACACTCATGTACTTATTTATATATATATTTCTGTGTGTACACTATTACGCCCATTTTCCACTCGCTAATGCGAACAATTAATAGGATAATGATGTCTTTTCTCGTTTAGGTTAATTTTAGGGGCGTCTCTTAATTAAAACACTGCAAGTGATGGCAATGACGACGACATTAGTGTTAATTAATAATTTTTATTAATTCCTTTTGGAGGCTTAATTATATTTAATGTTACGGAAAGTCGACAGTCGCGTACAACAAGGCCCGTTTTTTTATTTTATGTACGTGTGAAAGTTGTTAATTAAAAAAATATGTTCAAAGGAAATGATATTAATAAAAAAATACTATAAACTTTATCTTTTTTATTGGGTATTTCGATCAATTGGGATAATAAAACACTTTCGGGGGAGAGAATCCTCCTTTTTCAAGTTATTTATTTCTTTTTTTAACCCCTAATACTTTTTATAGTTACATATCTTTCTTTATCAATAATTTGAATTAATTTTTTATATACATAAATGCTTCTGATTACTTATTTTTTTTATTATAACAGGTCTTTCAATAAGAGGCTTCATTTTGATATGTTAAAAAAACTAGTATTTTCAAGCGAAATCACCGGATGTTTATTTAATTGTAAAGAGCAGGGTATGACATTAATAATGGAAAACAATATCAGTCAAATGGCCGTCACGGCTCCGCTTGCCGGATCATATTCTTTTCATGAAATTTCCTATCACCATTTCGCTCATTTGCGGCTGTATGTCCTCGATAACCTCACGAATTCCATCTTTGAGGTCTTGAATCGATTGTAGGCCATTGGCATGACCTTATCTTTCACGTAGCCCCCCCAAGAAAGTCTAAAGGTGTTAAATCACAAGATCTCGGTGGTCAATTGTGGGGAAACTTTTCACGAAAAAGGGCGACGGTATCGTTACTTGTGTGGCACGTAGGGCCGGCTTGTGGAAAATAAAGGTCGTCCACATCAATATCTTCCAATTCCGGACATACAAAATCATTAATCATCGTTCGATAGCGCAATCAATTCACCGTAACAGTTGCTCCAGCCCCATTTTCGAAAAAATAAGATCCAATGACCCCACCACACCTAAAAACCGCATCAAACAATCACACGTTGAGGATGGTGAGTTTTCTCAATAATACTTCTTGGATTTTCCGAGTCCCAAATGCGATAATTCTGCTTGTTAACGGAACTTCCGAGGTAAAAATGGGCCTCATCACTCCAGATGATTTTTCGACGAAATTCCGGATCAGTTTGATGCATTTCAAGAACCCAATCAACAAAGATACGACGATTTTAATTTCCAATCTCTTTCAACTAGGCGTAACTTACTTAGTGCCAAATTTTTAATACAAGTTGTCAATAATAGTTCTTCAAGCAAAAATGTTTTATGTAAAGGTCCTCTTTTGCGCGTAATGCTAATGCCTTATTTAGAAATCTACTCCATTAGCTTTAGTGTTAATAAGTCGTTAAGTTGCAAATTTAATTTTTATTGATTTCTATTTATTTATTTAAATTAAATTTCGTTCTTCTTTTTTTATATGATACCGTTTAAATTACTTACGTTTCGTTTGTATTTTTTTGCACTGTATATTTAAAATTTCTTTTGTTTTGTAATTGTTTATTTGTTGTACAAATAAAGATTATTATTATTATTTAGTAATTGCTTATATTTCCACCCCTATAAGCTCGGGGCCGGGTGGAATTCCTAATGGCAGCAACAGGTAGAGGGTGTTTCAAGTTGCGTAGTTTTTTAAAGTATAAATAAAATATAGATGACGCGCTGAATTTGTCTGGGTATGTGGGCATTTAAAAAGTGTGATGTATGACGTTTATAAAAATGGATTCGTACACAGGACAACAACGCGTTCAAATTGTCGAATTACTTTAATTACATATTTTATGAAAATCAGCATTCTGTTTTTAGAAGATTACGCGAATTTTATGGTTTATATAATCGTCCATCTGAAAGCACTATTGGTCGAATTATTAAAAAGTTTCATGAGACCGGTTCCGTGGAAGATTACAAAAGTGAAAAATACAGTCGTAAAGATCGTACACAAGAAAATATTGATTTGGTTCGTGAAAGTGTTGCTGAAGATCCCTAAATGTCCTTTAGACGACATTCATAACAACTTGCACCTAGTGGATCAACAACATGGCGTATTTTACACAAGGATTTAGCTCTGAAGGCGTACAAGGTTGAAATAACACAGGAACTGAAGCCATTAGATCATTTAAAATGTCGTTCATTTGTCAATTTCATAAATAAACAACCAGTTGAGACCAGATGAGGCACATTTTGAACTTGACGGCTATGTTAATAAACAAAATTGCCGTATCTGGGGTGAGGAAAATCCACGAATTATTCACGAGAAACCTATAGTATGCATCCTAAATGAGTTACTGTTTCGTGTGCATTATGGTGAGGTAGTGTAATTTGACCTTACTTCTTTGAAAATGCTGCTGGTGAAGCTATAACTGTCAATGGTGATCGATATCGTCGGATGACAACCGAATTTTTGTGGCCTGAATTAATGAATATTGATCTAGAGGATATGTGGTTTCAACAGGATGGCGCTACACCTCACTTTGCATACGAATCAATTGATTTATTAAGAGAAAAATTTCCTGGACGTGTAATCTCAAGAAACGGTGATGTTAACTGGCCATCAAGCTCATGAGATTTGACTTTCTTTGAGGTTATGTGAAAAGTCAGGTTTATAAGAACAATCCACAATCAATTCCTGCTTTGAAAGATGAAATTATTCGTGTCATTGGTGAGATGGAACCTCAATTGTGTCAAAATGTTATTGAAAATTTTAACAAAAAGTGGATGTCTGTGGAGGTGCAAGAGGAGGCTATTTGGCAGATATTATTTTTCGCATATAAATGTCATAACTGATACTTCAATTACGAATAAAAAGTTTCTGAAAGTGAATGCAAATTATGTGTCTTATTTATTCTTTAAAAAAATGAAATTTAAATGTTTACTCCAATCTTGTTTTGGTCTTGGATGACGTCGCCATGTTACTTTTGAATAATATTAGAGATGAAGAATAATTCTTCTCCAAACTTCGTACGCTACACTCTTTTTTATTCAGGAACAAGCGTAGGTATTGTGTAACATTCGATTGGTAAAATCATGTAAATATCGAATTACCGAACAAAGATTAATTGCCTCATTTACCTTACGAATTGGCAGATACGTACCAGTGGAAATGAGAAAGTTAAATATATTTTTCGCACTCATTAAACTGCTACCTGTTTTAGAAGTCCCATATATTACTACCGTAACGAATTCACTTAATACATTCTAAAGTATATATAGTATATCGTTTGTTACTTATCGAAAGCAACAGACGAAGATAGAGTGTCACTTTCGAGGTTTTGTAGTCGGTAAGTTACCTGCGGTTAGCTGTACGCGGAGTCGTCATCAGTGTTAACGTTAAAAATAACGGAATGAAAAATGGCGATAAGATAAATTATTCCGTGCGCTTTTCTTTTTTTTTTCTACATTTACAAGATGCACGAAAAGAATTATTTAATTAACTGTTCAACGAATTCTTGAATACTAAAATCCCACGTCGTCGTAAAGTCTGTATTGGATTTCTATTCCGAATACCGACTGCCAATACAATCTGTTATAATTTATTGTAGAAACACCTGTTAGCTTTCTGCGAAGCGAGTAATGTTATAAACAGCCTTTTGCGAAACTCCGAACAGATAATGTATTGGATTATGTAATGGCGAAGAATGCCGTCGGGTATTGATATAAATGACTTCTATTTTTCTATATTTATGTTTATCGCGTTAAAACGTGGTAAATATTGAACATTTTGGACTTCTTTAGATAAATAAAGGCGCTTATACAC
>JAVIWB010002329.1:0-10320 GCA_031893035.1 Dermolepida albohirtum
CGACTGTTACGCTGCTTTAAACCAGAACATTGTATCTCTTCTCGTTCCGAAGTTATTAGCGACCTTAGAACGCCATCAGACAGAGCTCACATGTAGCGTTAGGCGGAAACTGACTTTCAAAAGTGATTGTTTTTTAGGTGTGTACTTATAGATTGTGACACGACTGTTACGCTGCTTCAAACCAGAACATTGTATCTCTTCTCGTTCCGAAGTTATTAGCGACCTTAGAACGCCATCAGACAGAGCTCACATGTAGCGTTAGGCGGAAACTGACTTTCAAAAGTGATTGTTTTTTAGGTGTGTACTTATAGATTGTGACACGACTGTTACGCTGCTTCAAACCAGAACATTGTATCTCTTCTCGTTCCGAAGTTATTAGCGACCTTAGAACGCCATCAGACAGAGCTCACATGTAGCGTTAGGCGGAAACTGACTTTCAAAAGTGATTGTTTTTTAGGTGTGTACTTATAGATTGTGACACGACTGTTACGCTGCTTCAAACCAGAACATTGTATCTCTTCTCGTTCCGAAGTTATTAGCGACCTTAGAACGCCATCAGACAGAGCTCACATGTAGCGTTAGGCGGAAACTGACTTTCAAAAGTGATTGTTTTTTAGGTGTGTACTTATAGATTGTGACACGACTGTTACGCTGCTTCAAACCAGAACATTGTATCTCTTCTCGTTCCGAAGTTATTAGCGACCTTAGAACGCCATCAGACAGAGCTCACATGTAGCGTTAGGCGGAAACTGACTTTCAAAAGTGATTGTTTTTTAGGTGTGTACTTATAGATTGTGACACGACTGTTACGCTGCTTCAAACCAGAACATTGTATCTCTTCTCGTTCCGAAGTTATTAGCGACCTTAGAACGCCATCAGACAGAGCTCACATGTAGCGTTAGGCGGAAACTGACTTTCAAAAGTGATTGTTTTTTAGGTGTGTACTTATAGATTGTGACACGACTGTTACGCTGCTTCAAACCAGAACATTGTATCTCTTCTCGTTCCGAAGTTATTAGCGACCTTAGAACGCCATCAGACAGAGCTCACATGTAGCGTTAGTCGGAAACTGACTTTCAAAAGTGATTGTTTTTTAGGTGTGTACTTATAGATTGTGACACGACTGTTACGCTGCTTCAAACCAGAACATTGTATCTCTTCTCGTTCCGAAGTTATTAGCGACCTTAGAACGCCATCAGACAGAGCTCACATGTAGCGTTAGGCGGAAACTGACTTTCAAAAGTGATTGTTTTTTAGGTGTGTACTTATAGATTGTGACACGACTGTTACGCTGCTTCAAACCAGAACATTGTATCTCTTCTCGTTCCGAAGTTATTAGCGACCTTAGAACGCCATCAGACAGAGCTCACATGTAGCGTTAGGCGGAAACTGACTTTCAAAAGTGATTGTTTTTTAGGTGTGTACTTATAGATTGTGACACGACTGTTACGCTGCTTCAAACCAGAACATTGTATCTCTTCTCGTTCCGAAGTTATTAGCGACCTTAGAACGCCATCAGACAGAGCTCACATGTAGCGTTAGGCGGAAACTGACTTTCAAAAGTGATTGTTTTTTAGGTGTGTACTTATAGATTGTGACACGACTGTTACGCTGCTTCAAACCAGAACATTGTATCTCTTCTCGTTCCGAAGTTATTAGCGACCTTAGAACGCCATCAGACAGAGCTCACATGTAGCGTTAGGCGGAAACTGACTTTCAAAAGTGATTGTTTTTTAGGTGTGTACTTATAGATTGTGACACGACTGTTACGCTGCTTCAAACCAGAACATTGTATCTCTTCTCGTTCCGAAGTTATTAGCGACCTTAGAACGCCATCAGACAGAGCTCACATGTAGCGTTAGGCGGAAACTGACTTTCAAAAGTGATTGTTTTTTAGGTGTGTACTTATAGATTGTGACACGACTGTTACGCTGCTTCAAACCAGAACATTGTATCTCTTCTCGTTCCGAAGTTATTAGCGACCTTAGAACGCCATCAGACAGAGCTCACATGTAGCGTTAGGCGGAAACTGACTTTCAAAAGTGATTGTTTTTTAGGTGTGTACTTATAGATTGTGACACGGCTGTTACGCTGCTTCAAACCAGAACATTGTATCTCTTCTCGTTCCGAAGTTATTAGCGACCTTAGAACGCCATCAGACAGAGCTCACATGTAGCGTTAGGCGGAAACTGACTTTCAAAAGTGATTGTTTTTTAGGTGTGTACTTATAGATTGTGACACGACTGTTACGCTGCTTCAAACCAGAACATTGTATCTCTTCTCGTTCCGAAGTTATTAGCGACCTTAGAACGCCATCAGACAGAGCTCACATGTAGCGTTAGGCGGAAACTGACTTTCAAAAGTGATTGTTTTTTAGGTGTGTACTTATAGATTGTGACACGACTGTTACGCTGCTTCAAACCAGAACATTGTATCTCTTCTCGTTCCGAAGTTATTAGCGACCTTAGAACGCCATCAGACAGAGCTCACATGTAGCGTTAGGCGGAAACTGACTTTCAAAAGTGATTGTTTTTTAGGTGTGTACTTATAGATTGTGACACGACTGTTACGCTGCTTCAAACCAGAACATTGTATCTCTTCTCGTTCCGAAGTTATTAGCGACCTTAGAACGCCATCAGACAGAGCTCACATGTAGCGTTAGGCGGAAACTGACTTTCAAAAGTGATTGTTTTTTAGGTGTGTACTTATAGATTGTGACACGACTGTTACGCTGCTTCAAACCAGAACATTGTATCTCTTCTCGTTCCGAAGTTATTAGCGACCTTAGAACGCCATCAGACAGAGCTCACATGTAGCGTTAGGCGGAAACTGACTTTCAAAAGTGATTGTTTTTTAGGTGTGTACTTATAGATTGTGACACGACTGTTACGCTGCTTCAAACCAGAACATTGTATCTCTTCTCGTTCCGAAGTTATTAGCGACCTTAGAACGCCATCAGACAGAGCTCACATGTAGCGTTAGGCGGAAACTGACTTTCAAAAGTGATTGTTTTTTAGGTGTGTACTTATAGATTGTGACACGACTGTTACGCTGCTTCAAACCAGAACATTGTATCTCTTCTCGTTCCGAAGTTATTAGCGACCTTAGAACGCCATCAGACAGAGCTCACATGTAGCGTTAGGCGGAAACTGACTTTCAAAAGTGATTGTTTTTTAGGTGTGTACTTATAGATTGTGACACGACTGTTACGCTGCTTCAAACCAGAACATTGTATCTCTTCTCGTTCCGAAGTTATTAGCGACCTTAGAACGCCATCAGACAGAGCTCACATGTAGCGTTAGGCGGAAACTGACTTTCAAAAGTGATTGTTTTTTAGGTGTGTACTTATAGATTGTGACACGACTGTTACGCTGCTTCAAACCAGAACATTGTATCTCTTCTCGTTCCGAAGTTATTAGCGACCTTAGAACGCCATCAGACAGAGCTCACATGTAGCGTTAGGCGGAAACTGACTTTCAAAAGTGATTGTTTTTTAGGTGTGTACTTATAGATTGTGACACGGCTGTTACGCTGCTTCAAACCAGAACATTGTATCTCTTCTCGTTCCGAAGTTATTAGCGACCTTAGAACGCCATCAGACAGAGCTCACATGTAGCGTTAGGCGGAAACTGACTTTCAAAAGTGATTGTTTTTTAGGTGTGTACTTATAGATTGTGACACGACTGTTACGCTGCTTCAAACCAGAACATTGTATCTCTTCTCGTTCCGAAGTTATTAGCGACCTTAGAACGCCATCAGACAGAGCTCACATGTAGCGTTAGGCGGAAACTGACTTTCAAAAGTGATTGTTTTTTAGGTGTGTACTTATAGATTGTGACACGACTGTTACGCTGCTTCAAACCAGAACATTGTATCTCTTCTCGTTCCGAAGTTATTAGCGACCTTAGAACGCCATCAGACAGAGCTCACATGTAGCGTTAGGCGGAAACTGACTTTCAAAAGTGATTGTTTTTTAGGTGTGTACTTATAGATTGTGACACGACTGTTACGCTGCTTCAAACCAGAACATTGTATCTCTTCTCGTTCCGAAGTTATTAGCGACCTTAGAACGCCATCAGACAGAGCTCACATGTAGCGTTAGGCGGAAACTGACTTTCAAAAGTGATTGTTTTTTAGGTGTGTACTTATAGATTGTGACACGACTGTTACGCTGCTTCAAACCAGAACATTGTATCTCTTCTCGTTCCGAAGTTATTAGCGACCTTAGAACGCCATCAGACAGAGCTCACATGTAGCGTTAGGCGGAAACTGACTTTCAAAAGTGATTGTTTTTTAGGTGTGTACTTATAGATTGTGACACGACTGTTACGCTGCTTCAAACCAGAACATTGTATCTCTTCGTTCCGAAGTTATTACGCTGCTTCAAACCAGAACATTGTATCTCTTCTCGTTCCGAAGTTATTAGCGACCTTAGAACGCCATCAGACAGAGCTCACATGTAGCGTTAGGCGGAAACTGACTTTCAAAAGTGATTGTTTTTTAGGTGTGTACTTATAGATTGTGACACGACTGTTACGCTGCTTCAAACCAGAACATTGTATCTCTTCTCGTTCCGAAGTTATTAGCGACCTTAGAACGCCATCAGACAGAGCTCACATGTAGCGTTAGGCGGAAACTGACTTTCAAAAGTGATTGTTTTTTAGGTGTGTACTTATAGATTGTGACACGACTGTTACGCTGCTTCAAACCAGAACATTGTATCTCTTCTCGTTCCGAAGTTATTAGCGACCTTTGAACGCCATCAGACAGAGCTCACATGTAGCGTTAGCCGGAAACTGACTTTCAAAAGTGATTGTTTTTTAGGTGTGTACTTATAGATTGTGACACGACTGTTACGCTGCTTCAAACCAGAACATTGTATCTCTTCTCGTTCCGAAGTTATTAGCGACCTTAGAACGCCATCAGACAGAGCTCACATGTAGCGTTAGGCGGAAACTGACTTTCAAAAGTGATTGTTTTTTAGGTGTGTACTTATAGATTGTGACACGACTGTTACGCTGCTTCAAACCAGAACATTGTATCTCTTCTCGTTCCGAAGTTATTAGCGACCTTAGAACGCCATCAGACAGAGCTCACATGTAGCGTTAGGCGGAAACTGACTTTCAAAAGTGATTGTTTTTTAGGTGTGTACTTATAGATTGTGACACGACTGTTACGCTGCTTCAAACCAGAACATTGTATCTCTTCTCGTTCCGAAGTTATTAGCGACCTTAGAACGCCATCAGACAGAGCTCACATGTAGCGTTAGGCGGAAACTGACTTTCAAAAGTGATTGTTTTTTAGGTGTGTACTTATAGATTGTGACACGACTGTTACGCTGCTTCAAACCAGAACATTGTATCTCTTCTCGTTCCGAAGTTATTAGCGACCTTAGAACGCCATCAGACAGAGCTCACATGTAGCGTTAGGCGGAAACTGACTTTCAAAAGTGATTGTTTTTTAGGTGTGTACTTATAGATTGTGACACGACTGTTACGCTGCTTCAAACCAGAACATTGTATCTCTTCTCGTTCCGAAGTTATTAGCGACCTTAGAACGCCATCAAGCAGAGCTCACATGTAGCGTTAGGCGGAAACTGACTTTCAAAAGTGATTGTTTTTTAGGTGTGTACTTATAGATTGTGACACGACTGTTACGCTGCTTCAAACCAGAACATTGTATCTCTTCTCGTTCCGAAGTTATTAGCGACCTTAGAACGCCATCAGACAGAGCTCACATGTAGCGTTAGGCGGAAACTGACTTTCAAAAGTGATTGTTTTTTAGGTGTGTGCTTATAGATTGTGACACGACTGTTACGCTGCTTCAAACCAGAACATTGTATCTCTTCTCGTTCCGAAGTTATTAGCGACCTTAGAACGCCATCAGGCAGAGCTCACATGTAGCGTTAGTCGGAAACTGACTTTCAAAAGTGATTGTTTTTTAGGTGTGTACTTATAGATTGTGACACGACTGTTACGCTGCTTCAAACCAGAACATTGTATCTCTTCTCGTTCCGAAGTTATTAGCGACCTTAAAACGCCATCAGACAGAGCTCACATGTAGCGTTAGTCGGAAACTGACTTTCAAAAGTGATTGTTTTTTAGGTGTGTGCTTATAGATTGTGACACGACTGTTACGCTGCTTCAAACCAGAACATTGTATCTCTTCTCGTTCCGAAGTTATTAGCGACCTTAGAACGCCATCAGGCAGAGCTCACAAGTAGCGTTAGTCGGAAACTGACTTTCAAAAGTGATTGTTTTTTAGGTGTGTACTTAATAGATTGTGACACGACTGTTACGCTGCTTCAAACCAGAACATTGTATCTCTTCTCGTTCCGAAGTTATTAGCGACCTTAGAACGCCATCAGGCAGAGCTCACATGTAGCGTTAGGCGGAAACTGACTTTCAAAAGTGATTGTTTTTTAGTTGTGTACTTATAGATTGTGACACGACTGTTACGCTGCTTCAAACCAGAACATTGTATCTCTTCTCGTTCCGAAGTTATTAGCGACCTTAGAACGCCATCAAGCAGAGCTCACATGTAGCGTTAGTCGGAAACTGACTTTCAAAAGTGATTGTTTTTTAGGTGTGTACTTATAGATTGTGACACGACTGTTACGCTGCTTCAAACCAGAACATTGATCTCTTCTCGTTCCGAAGTTATTAGCGACCTTAGAACGCCATCAGGCAGAGCTCACATGTAGCGTTAGGCGGAAAATGACTTTCAAAAGTGATTGTTTTTTAGGTGTGTACTTATAGATTGTGACACGACTGTTACGCTGCTTCAAACAAGAACATTGTATCTCTTCTCGTTCCGAAGTTATTAGCGACCTTAGAACGCCATCAGACAGAGCTCACATGTAGCGTTAGTCGGAAACTGACTTTCAAAAGTGATTGTTTTTTAGGTGTGTACTTATAGATTGTGACACGACTGTTACGCTGCTTCAAACCAGAACATTGTATCTCTTCTCGTTCCGAAGTTATTAGCGACCTTAGAACGCCATCAGACAGAGCCCACATGTAGCGTTAGGCGGAAACTGACTTTCAAAAGTGATTGTTTTTTAGGTGTGTACTTATAGATTGTGACACGACTGTTACGCTGCTTCAAACCAGAACATTGTATCTCTTCTCGTTCCGAAGTTATTAGCGACCTTAGAACGCCATCAGGCAGAGCTCACATGTAGCGTTAGTCGGAAACTGACTTTCAAAAGTGATTGTTTTTTAGGTGTGTACTTATAGATTGTGACACGACTGTTACGCTGCTTCAAACCAGAACATTGTATCTCTTCTCGTTCCGAAGTTATTAGCGACCTTAGAACGCCATCAAGCAGAGCTCACATGTAGCGTTAGTCGGAAACTGACTTTCAAAAGTGATTGTTTTTTAGGTGTGTACTTATAGATTGTGACACGACTGTTACGCTGCTTCAAACCAGAACATTGTATCTCTTCTCGTTCCGAAGTTATTAGCGACCTTAGAACGCCATCAGGCAGAGCCCACATGTAGCGTTAGGCGGAAACTGACTTTCAAAAGTGATTGTTTTTTAGGTGTGTACTTATAGATTGTGACACGACTGTTACGCTGCTTCAAACCAGAACATTGTATCTCTTCTCGTTCCGAAGTTATTAGCGACCTTAGAACGCCATCAGGCAGAGCTCACATGTAGCGTTAGTCGGAAACTGACTTTCAAAAGTGATTGTTTTTTAGGTGTGTACTTATAGATTGTGACACGACTGTTACGCTGCTTCAAACCAGAACATTGTATCTCTTCTCGTTCCGAAGTTATTAGCGACCTTAGAACGCCATCAAGCAGTAGCTCACATGTAGCGTTAGGCGGAAACTGACTTTCAAAAGTGATTGTTTTTTAGGTGTGTACTTATAGACTGTGACACGACTGTTACGCTGCTTCAAACCAGAACATTGTATCTCTTCTCGTTCCTAAGTTATTAGCGACATTAGAACGCCATCAGACAGAGCACACATGTAGCGTTAGTCGGAAACTGACTTTCAAAAGTGATTGTTTTTTAGGTGTGTGCTTATAGATTGTGACACGACTGTTACGCCGCTTCAAACCAGAACATTGTATCTCTTCTCGTTCCGAAGTTATTAGCGACCTTAGAACGCCATCAGGCAGAGCTCACATGTAGCGTTAGTCGGAAACTGACTTTCAAAAGTGATTGTTTTTTAGGCGTGTACTTATAGATTGTGACACGACTGTTACGCTGCTTCAAACCAGAACATTGTATCTCTTCGTTCCGAAGTTATTAGCGACCTTAGAACGCCATCAGGCAGAGCTCACATGTAGCGTTAGTCGGAAACTGACTTTCAAAAGTGATTGTTTTTTAGGTGTGTACTTATAGATTGTGACACGACTGTTACGCTGCTTCAAACCAGAACATTGTATCTCTTCTCGTTCCGAAGTTATTAGCGACCTTAGAACGCCATCAGACAGAGCTCACATGTAGCGTTAGTCGGAAACTGACTTTCAAAAGTGATTGTTTTTTAGGTGTGTACTTATAGATTGTGACACGACTGTTACGCTGCTTCAAACCAGAACATTGTATCTCTTCTCGTTCCGAAGTTATTAGCGACCTTAGAACGCCATCAGACAGAGCTCACATGTAGCGTTAGTCGGAAACTGACTTTCAAAAGTGATTGTTTTTTAGGTGTGTACTTATAGATTGTGACACGACTGTTACGCTGCTTCAAACCAGAACATTGTATCTCTTCTCGTTCCGAAGTTATTAGCGACCTTAGAACGCCATCAGACAGAGCTCACATGTAGCGTTAGTCGGAAACTGACTTTCAAAAGTGATTGTTTTTTAGGTGTGTACTTATAGATTGTGACACGACTGTTACGCTGCTTCAAACCAGAACATTGTATCTCTTCTCGTTCCGAAGTTATTAGCGACCTTAGAACGCCATCAGACAGAGCTCACATGTAGCGTTAGTCGGAAACTGACTTTCAAAAGTGATTGTTTTTTAGGTGTGTACTTATAGATTGTGACACGACTGTTACGCTGCTTCAAACCAGAACATTGTATCTCTTCTCGTTCCGAAGTTATTAGCGACCTTAGAACGCCATCAGACAGAGCTCACATGTAGCGTTAGTCGGAAACTGACTTTCAAAAGTGATTGTTTTTTAGGTGTGTACTTATAGATTGTGACACGACTGTTACGCTGCTTCAAACCAGAACATTGTATCTCTTCTCGTTCCGAAGTTATTAGCGACCTTAGAACGCCATCAGACAGAGCTCACATGTAGCGTTAGTCGGAAACTGACTTTCAAAAGTGATTGTTTTTTAGGTGTGTACTTATAGATTGTGACACGACTGTTACGCTGCTTCAAACCAGAACATTGTATCTCTTCTCGTTCCGAAGTTATTAGCGACCTTAGAACGCCATCAGACAGAGCTCACATGTAGCGTTAGTCGGAAACTGACTTTCAAAAGTGATTGTTTTTTAGGTGTGTACTTATAGATTGTGACACGACTGTTACGCTGCTTCAAACCAGAACATTGTATCTCTTCTCGTTCCGAAGTTATTAGCGACCTTAGAACGCCATCAGACAGAGCTCACATGTAGCGTTAGTCGGAAACTGACTTTCAAAAGTGATTGTTTTTTAGGTGTGTACTTATAGATTGTGACACGACTGTTACGCTGCTTCAAACCAGAACATTGTATCTCTTCTCGTTCCGAAGTTATTAGCGACCTTAGAACGCCATCAGACAGAGCTCACATGTAGCGTTAGTCGGAAACTGACTTTCAAAAGTGATTGTTTTTTAGGTGTGTACTTATAGATTGTGACACGACTGTTACGCTGCTTCAAACCAGAACATTGTATCTCTTCTCGTTCCGAAGTTATTAGCGACCTTAGAACGCCATCAGACAGAGCTCACATGTAGCGTTAGGCGGAAACTGACTTTCAAAAGTGATTGTTTTTTAGGTGTGTACTTATAGATTGTGACACGACTGTTACGCTGCTTCAAACCAGAACATTGTATCTCTTCTCGTTCCGAAGTTATTAGCGACCTTAGAACGCCATCAGACAGAGCTCACATGTAGCGTTAGTCGGAAACTGACTTTCAAAAGTGATTGTTTTTTAGGTGTGTACTTATAGATTGTGACACGACTGTTACGCTGCTTCAAACCAGAACATTGTATCTCTTCTCGTTCCGAAGTTATTAGCGACCTTAGAACGCCATCAGACAGAGCTCACATGTAGCGTTAGTCGGAAACTGACTTTCAAAAGTGATTGTTTTTTAGGTGTGTACTTATAGATTGTGACACGACTGTTACGCTGCTTTAAACCAGAACATTGTA